>WAAG01036327.1:25833-41369 GCA_013390105.1 Tichodroma muraria | reverse complement strand
CCCCCCCCCAAGCTAAAATCAGGGAATTAATTAACTCCACCCACGGAGGCGAATGATTTAGGAAGAAAAAAAGATTCTGAAGCAGATCTCGCCCTCTATCAATGCGGTGTCAGGTCCTCATAGTAGAAGATTTAAAAGCCCTGGGGATTCCAGGTTAGAGTAGTAATGAGCTTAATTGAGGTTAATGCTTCCTGCACAGCTCCTTGATTATTAAATTAATATTATCACACACATGAATCATAATTAGAAGTTTAAATAATGCTCTAGGGGAATCCTCGGAGGATCTATTAAACAGCCCTCTTCCCTCTCTCCGGCTCCCTCCCTGCTCCGCGGCAGCCCGAGGCCGGCCCCGGGGGCGCCTGAGGATGGATGCTGCTGGAGGGGGAGATGCCCCCGAGTGCCACCGCGGGGACAGAGAATGGGACAGCGCACTCACGGTCCCTCCTCGCCCTTCAAGCCTCAGCCCGGTGGATCCTCGTTTAACCAGCCGCTCCTCCCCGCCCCCGCCTCCTAATTTGGGCGCTTATCTCCCAGCACCTGGGAGTTTATATAAAATACTAATAAAGTGCCTTGTTGTCACTTATCGCGGCTGCGATCGGCTCCGCAGGGGCTTTTACACACCCCTCGCGAAAGCCGATCCGTTTTGCTGGCGGGAGGCTGGAGGTGCCGCCGAGAGCATCCCCGGGCCGCCCGCCGGGATGCGGGGCAGGGAAGGGGGACGAGCGGGGAGATCCCCCCGTCTTGCCCTGGTGCCAACCCCAGCTCGCAGTCCCGCGGCTCCAGCCCCTGGCACGGCCGCGACACGCGTGGGAAGCAGCCGAGGATGGAGGTGTCTTTCCTGGCTGGGGGAGCGCCCCCGCTCCGGCCCCCATCAGCCGAGCCGGGTGCTGCAGCACCGGGGACCCGGACGTGCTGCGAGGACAAGGAGCTCGATTATGACCAGTATTATTTAATATTATTATTACTACCACTACTATTTCTAAGGGAAGATTGGAAAAGGGGGAGAAGCAGTGATGGAGGGGCCACACACAGCCCCTCTGCATCGCGGGGGCCCTACACGTAAAGGGAAAAAAAAAATAAAAGAGAAATCAGATGGTCGGCACGCACGCAGCTCTCTCTTCCTCTCTCTTTCTCTTTCTATTTATTTTCCTCTCTGTTGCTGAAACATATTGAAGGGGGAGAAAAAGGAAACATTAAGATCAACTGTGAGCCTTGCCGACGGTTTAACGATTTCAAATGAGCTCTGACTCTGGTGAAAATCTGACAATTACCCATCAGGATGGCAGATGATGGTTAAAATTACCAGAAATCAATATTCTCACCGGGTGTCCCAGCCTGATAAGAGAGACCAAGACAATGTTGACTATTAAAGTCGACAGCTTGAGATATTACACTATTAGTTATGCTATTTTTAATAATCTATAATATTTGGGCTATAATTAATTAATTATACGGGTCAGATAATATCTGGGGCTGGAATGAGGTCTGAAGGGTCTATTAAGGTTGGTAATGAGAAAGGAGAAATCTAATCTAAGGACGAGGAGCCGTGAAGTAACAAATATACAACAGACTTCAGACAGAGCGAGAGGGAAGGAGAAGGGCTATTGCAGACTCCGTGCACACACCTCTGCTCTGCTCAGCTCCCAGCCAGAGGTGCTGCCCCTGAGAGCATCTCCCTGCTCCTTTATGCAGGTACCTGCTGCTCGTGGAAGAGGCCTGGCTCTCACTGGGATGCTACAGTCCCTGGGAAGCCAGAGAAGGGAAAAGATTGGATGTGTATTAAGGAATTAATGCTAGAAAAAAAGGGAAAAAAATCCCAAATAACCCCCAATAAGTCATCTGTATCCATCCTGCCTCTGCCCCTAGCAGCAAATTCCTCTTATTATTGGGATGTGGAGACACTTCAGGCGGTTCATGAAGTTCAACTTTCTTTTCAAATACTGCTCTGCCCCTGCTCACAGGTAGGATTTAACATTGTCCCTGACATCTAAACAGCCTTCAAGCAGTGGCTTCAGATGTATCTCTACATGCCAATGACACTAATGGCACATGCATGTATGTGTGTGAACATCAATGTCTGTGAATATACTATATAGGGATATATAATTTAATGTATTTCTTTTTTATAGATACACATGTTTATATAGGAATGTATACAAAATAAACAGGAAGAATAAAAACTGCATTGTAATGCACATATATAAATACATTTATTTCTCTATCTCAAAGTGTTAATGTGTGTTGCATGTATCAGGAACATAAAATGGCTTTATTCTCTTCTCTGCAAATGAACTTCAAGCCAGACGTTGTCCATTATAAACTCACTCCTTGCTCAGCGTTACTAACCAATATTCTAGGTGTGACACTCAGGGCTTTACCTATTTTACATCGATTATAAAAATCACTCCTTCTACTGCTATGATAATCCTTTTTCTAGGGGTGTATTATCTTTCATATTAGTTCTACCCTTATTAGTTACAGGAGGATGTGTTGAACAACATCCTTTTGTACAGAATGATGAAAACCACATTTTCTAGTTATGCTCAGATTGGCCAGGGTATTAATAATTTTTTTTCCTGTAACATCTTAATTCCATAATTTTCAATCGGCCTCTCTTGGTCATACTTTTCTCAGCATTCTATTTATAAGATAGTCCCTGTCAAGAACTGGAAGCCACTGAAGTATTAAAAAACCCTCTTGAAATGGCAGACATCTTTCTGGGACAACTGTTTGATACAGTCCCAGAGGATTCGTTCCTTCCCCAGTTATCTCTGTTGTTAGTTGAAACCCAAAGCCAAGTCTGCATAAGATGCCCTGCTCCGTGTCTCCTTTGCATCCAGCATGGGTATTTCCCTCTTTTTCCTCAGCCAGTGCCTAACCAAGGCTGTTATAGGATGATGAGGTGCCAATCAAAGGCAAAACTGAGAAGCTGCTAGATGGACATGGGAAACAACTTCTGCAGACACTGCTCACAGCACTCAGGCAGGAGCAGCCCTGAGAGAAAACGAAGGTCCTTAGCCAGCAGATGAGGAGGGAGGGAGGAAAAGAGATCCTTCTGTTTATTTCATTATTTCATACGCATGGGAGTAAATTAACAAGAAAACCTAAATGATTTACTCCTAATATTTATAGAAGAGGTTAGCAGTGCTGTCAGGACTTAGCAATTGTGATGGGTTTGTGGAAATGTCTCCAGTGCTTGTCAATGGCTGTGTGATTTTCAAACACAGCCAGAGACTGGGAAGTGTGAGTGTGCATGGGGCAGTCGGAGGGAGCTGGCACTGAGTCTCCAAGGGTTTCAGGCCATGAGCAGAGCAAGAAGCCAAAACAGCAGCCTAACAACTTAATTGCTCAGTAGGATAAACCTGGTGAATTCAATGACATCTGCCACATCCCTAATTTTCCCATATTGACAGGTTGCTTGTGTTGCCGATACTCTGAGCTACAGAAAATGGTGCCAGGGTCTTTCCATAGTCAGGTCCCAGTTTTCTGACCAACTTCTGTGACATCCCGGGATTCTCCCTTCTGCTGCAGAACTTCACTGATGTCCCCAAAACACTACTTACGGTGAAGTTTGTTTTGGAAGGGACACTGCAGGCCCATAGGTTTTTCATACAGTAATGAATTGAATCCCTCTTGTCAAAGATGACCTCAGATGGGTGAGCAGCACTTGTCTCTTGGGATTTTGTTATTAAAGCGTTTAGAAATTCATGTCATAAAGATATGAGACACACTGAGAATAAAAAGATTACCCTTTTAGATCTAATCTAGAGAGTTAAGTCAAGGGGCAGCTCTACAAACTGGTGCAAATTAGGCTGGCTGAGTCAGCTGATTTACACGGGAGGGGGCTGAATGCAGAATTGCCTGATGCTTTTATTGTGAGACCTCTTTGGTATTTGAAATCCTGCTCCTGTCAGTACTGAGAAACTTCCTGCATATTCAAGTAAGAGTGTTGAAGGCACTACCCAAAGTGCTTTTGTAACTGGGTTGGAGTAGTTTAAAGCATGCCTGGCATGCAGTTACTCCTCTCTTTACACTCCCAGCTGAGTGGTGGCAATTCACTATTCAGTTCCATACTGGGGAGGAGGGAAGGAAATTTTTTAGGCTGCCTAAATGCAGATTGAAAGCATGTTCTCTTATTTATAGCCAAACTAAGTGGGTATATTGAAGCATTTTGCAACCATTTTCTCTGCATCTAGAACAGATGCAAAAAACTGCATTAGGTAAGAAGCAATAGAATTGCTGGGCTACACAGGAATGTTAATTTAAAAATGTTAATTTACATTATTATAATAATTAACAGAAATATTAATTTAGGCATTTGGATGTCAAATACAAGTTAGGAGTCCCATTTTAGCTGTATATTCAACATGTTAATTTGGACCTAAACTTTCAGCCAGGAACTTTGGAGTCTGAACCAGATTGCTTTATAGTTTATTAATTATTTAAATTAAAAGCTGTAAATATTAATATACTGTAAATATCAAGCAGTTGGATTGATTGCTGGAGAAGATCCAAACAATGTTGGCTGATATGTATGTGCTGGGAAAATTATTTGACACCCGACACGTGGTATCTGCATTGTTAATCCTACAGGATGAAAAGTTTGTGGAATCCACTGGTCAGGAATCCTAAATGGGAAGAAAAAACATCATAAAGTGTGTTAGGTCAGTGGCTGATAATAATGTGACATTTGGAATGTGCCCTTTTTGATACCAGTGGGACATTGGTTTGTGAAGATTAGGGAAAACCAGGGAAAAGATTTGCAGAAAAGATGTAAAACAGCTTGAAGTTCAAAGTAGCAAAGAATCCTGTCCAGTCCCTACATGTAAAAAAAAAGAATAGTTAAAAGAGTAATATTTATTGTACTTTGTAGTGAATCAACAATACCCAGAACACTAAAACCAAGTGTCAGCCAGTAAAGTAATTGCAGTTACAGAAATAAGAAACAGAACTCTACCCTCAGTTATTTATAACTGAACTGCACTGGGCTTTGCTTAGAAAATAATATCATTCTGTGAATGATATCACTCTCCACTAAGCAGAGCTGTGTGTCAAACCTGGAGTCCTGGCCTCAGCTTAGCATCTGTTCAGGGAAAGCAGCACTTGTGTTTTTATCACTGGATGATGGGAGGACAACTACAGCTGTATATATAACGTTGCTTTGATAAGCATATCATAAATTGAAGGAGAAGAAATCATAAATAGATATATAAGTTTGTCTGTAGCAATGGTTCTTTCCCATAAATGTTGTAACTCTCATTTTCTGGCTATTGAAACAACTGCAGACAGAGACAAGAAGAATAATCTCTACCTGGGGTTGAACAAGGAATGGGGACAAAATTCCCAGCTGTCAAATTCTCATAATAAACTTGTAAAATACATAATAAATATGGAAAGCACATCAGATTAGATGGGGATGGGAAAGATTCCCAAAATTACAAGTTTTATCTTTCAATTCTGCTGTCCAAAAGTTAATTGTCTATTCCACATTAGTTGTCTAGGCTGGCACCTTAATTATTGCATAGAAGAAAATGTTTCCATGGGGCATTTCATTCCACCTGTCTTGGATTCCTTAGGATCCAAGGCACACAGAAAAATCATGCAGGTGATAACAAGCACCATTCCTTCTGCCTTTTCAGGCAGAGAAACCAGACCAGGTTCCTGGTTACAGCTTGTTTAAAAACACAAGTACACATAACCACTTCCCAAGTGTTTTGGGGGACTGAGTGAAGGGCAGAATTACTTTGGAAATTGATGTTTCTGACATGTTCTTTTTGCCTTAGCCCTGCTTTTATTTCCAAACAGTAAAGATGATGAATTTGTACCAGATACCGGTTCCCCTTAGTGAGCCATCCATCAGTTGTGTCCTACACCCTGATTTTAAGCTTTACTGAAACCAAGGGCAATCTTGGTGGACACAGGCTCAGTTCAAAGACTGTTTCACTCACATCTCCCATTTAATCTCACATCTCACATTTAATTTTTAGGCAAATCAATTGCTGTAAAGCTGATGACACATGTATCTTTATTAGAATGACCCAGTTATCAGTAGAGGTTCACTTTGTACCCCCTTGGGTTGCCGAACACAATCTGTTTGACTGATGTCAGGTCCATTTCTGTGCATGATCATTCTTCCAGCAGTCAATACCAAGGTTTTTTAGGTTATTGACCAGACAGCTATTGGATGAGGCAGGGCCACATGGCCTGCTGACCCAAAATACTGTAGCAAAAGTGGTGAAGATATGAAATCAATAACTTTATTGGAACAAATATCTGAGCTGACACTTTCTGCAGGAGGATTAAATGAAGAGGGCTGTTGTGGAAATGGGTCAAGTTGAACATGGCTGATGCATGTAGGAATTCAGGCAGGTTAATGGGAATTCACATGTGAGGGGGGGAAGCAGAGAAGCAGCATTTGGTCCAGTGTCAGGGTGTGCTGGGCTCCACAAGGCTGTGCAGTCCAGCCAAAGGACACACACAGAGGTCTGAGGGAGCAGGATGCGCCTGGAATGACACCGCTAATGACACTCTGTTTCTCCCCTGGTCCCTGAATAACTGCATCAGCTGCACCGAGGGGCTGCCTCGGTGTGTTTGCAGTGGCTGGGAGCTCTGAGGGGCACTGCCTGCCCTGGGCTGGCCTCCAAGGCGAGGTGTTGATCATCTGTTTCCATCAATGACTTTGGGGAGGGGTTGCAGGATCTCGGTGACACGTAAGTTCTGGCAGCCCCTGGGGAGTTAGATGTGTACAAATACATCCTGTATGCTCCTATACTGGCCTTGCATTTGAAACTGTTTGCATGGCTTCACAGAGATGGAGAAACACTCTTAAACCCATGCCCCATGCATAGGCACATGCTTTATTTATTTGGTTAGTGTTTCAGATTTCATGGGTATTTTAAACTAACTAGCATAGCCTTGTCATCATTAACATGTGCTCAGTGATTATTGTGCTTCTACAGTGTTGCTTTTCATTGTAAATGCTTGAGCAAAACTTCAGCCCTTTCGGTGAATCCAAGCATTGCTTAAAGCAGAAAATGTTGTTATCAGCACCAGTTAATATATAGAATCTTGCCATCACTTACTGTGGAGCCACAAGAAAAATAATTTAATAAAATAAGTTACTTTATTTTCTCAAAAATAACATTTTTTGTTTGATTGTGAAACAGAGAGAAAAGAAAGAGTGAAGAAAAGCTCAATAAACAGCCATTTTATTACTGTTGCTAGAAATAAAATAAGGGTAAGGGAGACTTGGCTACTGTTTTATTGTAGCCGTGAATTCACTTCTTTCATTTAAGTGTCTGTCACATTAGTAGAAAAATACAGATCACTCTGAAGTGTGTACACTGGCAGTGACTATGCCCATTTTTCATTTTAAATAACTTTCAGCTATTTTTTCCTTTCCACAGTTGGAGGTGGCAGGCTGGTATAGGAAGGGGTGCAAAATGGAAGCAGCATCTTTTTGTGGGCTTTGGGTGAGAATTTGGCACAAATGGCTTTGCTCAGTTCCTGCTGTAATACATTCTCAGTTTAATTGAGGGAATTAAAATGAAAAGAATTAGCTTGAATATATGTGCTTTATTTAATACTGCCACAATATGTTAAAACTAATAACAAACCAAATTATTCCCAAATAATTTCTCACTATTGAATGTGTGTTTTGTGAACTGAAGTGAATTAACTATGAAGTCACTTTGCATCAGTGTTTTTGTGTGTTAAACATTTATCTCTCTAGCACAATGCTGAAATGATGGCTTATAAGTCATCCCTAACAGATATATGCAAGTTTATCTGGACTAGTTAAGGATTGAAGCAACTTTAAAATGGGCTTGTGAAATAATTTTTAATAAAAAATATGATGTTTGCACCATAAAAAATAATAAACTTTTATTTAATACATGCATTTGGGAGATGAACTTGAAAAAGACCTAGTCATAGGAGACATGTAGGAATTAGGATAGAAATGAACTCAATAATAAAATCCAAACAGGAGTTAGGTTCCTCCAAAGCATGGTATGTGTTTCCTGCTCACATATGACACCCCTGCAGCACTTGCTGTTAAATTATCTCGGTGCACTGGCAGCCCTGAAATCCCCTGGGCTCCAAACCACCGTGGGCAGCAGGGCAAGGGAGGGCATTCTGCCCTTCTACTCCCCTTTTGTGAGATCCTGCCTGCAGAGCTGCATCCAGCTCTGGGCTCCTCAACACAGGAATGATATCAACCTGTTGGAGCCGGTCCAGAGGAGACCACCAAGGGGGTCAGAGGGATGGAGCACCTCTCCTGTGGGGAAAGGCTGAAAGAATCGTGTTGTTCAGCATGGAGTAGAAAAGGCTTCAGGGTGACCTAATTGTGGCCTTCCAGTACCTGAAGAAAGCCTACAAGAAAGATGGAGAGGGACTTTTTACAAGAGCAGGACGAGGGGGAATGGCTTCCAGCTGAAAGAGAGTAGGCTTAGATTAGGTATTAGGAAAAAATTCTTACCTTGAGGATGGTAAGGCACAGGAGCTGGTTGCTCAGAGAAGTTATGGATACCCCCGTTCCTGGCAGTGTTCAAGGCTGGATGTGGCTTGGAGCAACCTGGTCTAGTGGAAGGTGTCCCTGCCCGTGGCAAGGAGTCAGAACTAGGTGGTCATTAAATATCCCTTCCAACCCAAACCATTCTATTGCCCAAAACAATACCAACTATAATGAAAAGCAGCAGAAAATGACAAAAATGGACTTCAAAGCTATATTAAAATAGTAAAGGGCATCAATAATATTATGGTAGTGACTACCCCTGTAATGAGTCATCAGGGAGGGAACACGCAGCCATAGCATTTGTCTTTCTGTGTATACTCACCTTCATGACATGTTTTACTGTAGCTTCTTCAGAGCTTGACTGTGAGCTGATGTATTTTTTAACACACTCCATATCTTTCCATATTCTCTATCTCTGTGTGGAAATATTTCTGTACTTTACCCCAATTCAGTAATAACAACTCTGTGTTTCTTTGCTGGTTATGGCTATTACATTTCTTTGGATTTATGGGTGATATTGCTTTGTATTTACAGAAAAAAAGCTATGTTTTGGTGTTACAAATACAGGTTTTCTAAAAGAGAGCCACCAGCTCTCAGCCAGAGCCCACATTCTTTAGAAACCCATCCTCTTTGTTATTTCAAAGCAATGAAAACAAGACAGTTATTAGATGACTTTTTTTTTTATGTTTTGTATGCCACTTTCTGTGAAAAATGGTCCCTGAACAAACAATGGATTTTAGGGCTAGATTAAAGCCTGTCTCTGAGAATGGCATCTGAGGTCTTCCTTGAAGTAGCAGCTCCTTCCAAGAGTTATCAACCCTTTGTTAGAAGAAGAGCAGGGAATGTCAACCTTATTTCTGACCTGAGGGGTTTTTGCCTCAGTTCCAGCTATGGCCCAGGTTTTGTTTTTCCCCATTAGAATAAATGGATCTCTGGCATCTGACAGTTTTCCTACAACTTTACTTTCATGGCATATTTTATATGGAATTATTGACTATCTGGCTGTTTTCTACAGTAAGTTGGTGACAGAAACCCTGAAGATTTAGTATTGTTATAATAATGGGGATCTGTCATGGATAGTCCTCTTTAATTTACATATATACTCATATATACATATACAGTTTAATTTCTTCAAGGTCTTCCTATGACAATATGATGTTTTTTCATGTATATTTTTAAGTTTTTAGTGTCTTTGAGCCCAGATTCATAGCCCTCCTCTTTGTCTTGCCCCCCTGTAGCTGCTGACAGACTTTGGTTCAGAAGTTTGGTCTCAGGCTGCTGGTGGGAAGCCCTCAAGGGGACTGAACTTTGTTGAAGGGCTATCTGAATTAAATTATTTATAATGAGCATGCCTGGCAATTAGGTAATGCTAAACACTGGCTGGGGGTGTGAAATGAATACATTTTATTCAAAAAAGGGGAAGACGTTGTGATGTTTGTGCAGCAGGCACAGTTTGCCAACCCACAGTATTTACATTTGGTACCTCTTTGGCTTAAATGTTTATAACTTAACAGATATTTTCTCAAGATTGAGAGACTGCCTGATATAATAGCAGGTAATCTGTACTGAACCTGAGCATCAACTGATTACCAGGCTTGCCTGAATTACTATATGCTATTACAGTATTTTAGGAACCTGTAATATCCACCATTACTTTCTCTTGTGAAAGTCCTTAGACTGACTTGCCGTTGCCATTTTTCCCTCTCTGGCAAATAAATATCATAGTGAATCCAATACAATCAGCAGAGTGTAACCAGAGTGTATGAATTTTTTTTCACAGATAATTAAAGCCCAGTGTTCTCCACCGTAACAATTACAAGTACTTGAGAAAACAATGACAAGGTCATCCTGAGAATGCAGCCATCAATCAGGGAATTCGCTGCCTTAATAAAACAATAACTCACTTGTTTAGAAACCAACACACAAAGGAAGCGACGACAAAATTGTTTCCTTGGACATATGTTCCCTTAACCACATAAATGTGGAGCAATAGCACATATAGTGTGTTTAGCTAATTAAGACCAATTTCCCCTATCTGCCCCAGGTACCTGAAGTTGTGACTAAATCTCTATGTTGGAATAGAGGAAAGGCCTCTTAGATTGTGTGTGCACATGTGGAAGAGTCTCTCTTTTCCTTTGGGAATGATGGGGTGGCAAATGTCCTCTATGGACAGCCCAGGTCAGTGCGTGCCGTGCTTCCCTGGCAGCACCCAGAGCACACAGGGCTGCACTTGGGTAAATACAGATGTGACTCAGTTGTCCAGCATTACACAGTTGCACACAACTGATGCTCAGGCATGGCCTTGGATTAGAAAGGAGATTTTTCAGCTTTTTTAGTGCCATGGTCTGGGATGAGGATCAGCCCCTCTGTAATCTGAATAGATGGCAGCCATGCATGGGTCGTGCTGGGTGGTTTATGACAGGGTCCCATCACAGGGACTTGTATCCCGGGCTTTTCCTTGCCCTGGCTCAGTGTAAGCACTTCAGCTGCATCTCTCCTGCCCTTGAAGTAAACTCCCTGGGCTGTCAGTAGTACCTGGGTCTGCACTGGAGGGATGCTCAAGAACTGCAGAACATCTTAGAAATGAAGCTTAAAAAAACCAGCTGAGTACCATATTACTCATTGGGAGTAGACTGATCCATAGGCTAATGGGTGTGTTGAAGGGCAAATAGTGTACAGGTAAGGGAAACATCCATTTTTCTGTTGATGGAGGTTGCTGACTGCCATTGAACTGCTTTTCAAAACCGTATCAGTATGAGTTATCTCCTGATAGCCATGTCTCGGCAATGGTGAAATGTAGCATCCCTGTACAGAACTTTTAAATTTGTAAGTTTACTTTTGAAAATGCTGTTCGTTTTGAGAAGTGGGTATCATGTTATATGCAATAGAAACAGGGGAAAATACAATGAAATGTTCAATTTGAACCAAAGCATTTGTGAGGTGTGACCCACAACACGTGTGCTAATCAGTTAATAATACATAGTTCACACCTTCACTCCCCATGTTTCAGCCTTGACCTCGCCCAGAACTGGAGAATTTTCTCATTGACTTCCTTGCCAGGGGTCAGGCTGAGAGTTTGCTGTTAGAAAAGCTCATGTACAAACTTACAACTTCCACTGTTTGAGTACAGGCTAAAAAGTGGAGAATGTGATTGTGAAAGGGAAGTCTGGTTTCTTTTATGTAACTACTGTAGAATTAATTGATGTTTTTAATTTATTTTTATGAATGTAATTATAAACTGATATCTCAGAGACTGAAAGCTGCTTTTATGTTATATACAAGTAGCTACAAAGGTAATTTTGCAGGCTTCTATGTTTAATCATTTGCATTTATCCTCATTACTGCATACATATGGCAGAACTGAAGTGCAGAACTGTATTTCTAAGGCAACAGTAATTTTTTCAGACACTAATTAAGCCTATTAAAAGTACTGATCTTCTCACGCTCACTTTCACAGAATAAAGGCATCAAAGCAGCAATTTGGCATGTTGGATGGGAAATTACTGATTTTTTTCATGGTTTTATGTCATGCATTTGCAAATATGTCTTCTTGAAGTACACAGGGCCGAATTCAGTGGGATTCTCCTGGGACTGCACACGGTGAATTTGAAGAGGGGCACAGAGAGCCCTGTCTGTAGTGATGGATCAGCTGTGTAGATGACCTTGGCTTTACAAGCTTTCCTCAGATCCACGGACACTTTGAGCTTGTTCCAGGCACTCTTACCTCACCCTCATGGCTGTGTGAGAATCCTTTCCCCCACAGGAGCCACTAAAGAGTTCAAGAAAGGTTTTAACTCTCCTTTTGGGGAGCCTTACACAGCCAAGAGCTGCTGACTTGGCAAGGTCCATCAAAACCACAGATATGCAGCACACAGGGGGGGTAGATGTAGGTGCTGGTGTCTTGTTCCCAGAGGCTCTCCCAGCCCTGAAGGACTGGAATGCCACTAATAGGCTACTGTTATTTTTTGGAGAGCCGCTGAACGGCAGGCTATGTCTATATTTAGTGGTGGTGTAACTTAAATCAAAGCCCTGACGTTATTAACAACATCGTGAACATTTAATTGGATTTAAGAAACACACTCAGGGCCAGCCTCTCTTCTCAGTTACATCTGGGCAACTCTGCTAGGACAGATGGGTTTGTCTTCAGGTTTTCAGAGATGAGTTTTGTCATTCAGCTCCAAGAAAACTCAGATTTTAAAAATGCACTGTTAGGTTTAATTTGGAGGAGAGTAGTGGGAACTGTGGCCTGTGGGGTAGAGAGCTGTGTATCCAACCCATAGGCTTGTAGGATAATTCAGGTTAGAAGGGACCTGGTGAAGCCTCTAGTCCTACCTCCTGATCAGAGCAAGGTCACATCTGGCCTGTTTGCTCACAGCTTTATCCAGTCTTGTTTAGAAAACTTCCAAGGATGGAGGCGTATCCTCCCTGGGTATCTCTTCCCCTGCTTGACTGTTATAAAGTTCCTGATTGTTTCCAGTCTATCCTGTCTCCTCTTGTGCTTCTTATCTCTCATCCTGCCACCATGAAATTCTATAAAGCATCTGGCTCCATCATTTCAATGACCTCCTCATGGCACCAGAAAACCTATAATTCCCACCAACCCCAAAGCACGGCTGGGGATCACATCTAGGCTTCTTCTCCCACAAAAGGCTGGATTTGAACCACACGATCTCTCAAGGCCCCTTCCAGACTGGGTTGTTCAATGACTGTTTAATGGGGTAATTTTTTTTTGCAAGTTCTTTCAAGCTAGCAGGTGCCCCTCTTCCCTAGTTTAGTCCAACTTTCTCCAGCTCAAAGTGATTCCTTTCCAAAAGTCCTGTCCAAGGTCAGGCAGAACTACTGTGGAGGTGGAGAGCTGCTTCCAAGCAGGACTGGGAAATTCCAGAAGGGAGTATTTCCAGTTTTCGTGTATATGCTTTTCCTGTAAGGTGTCTCCAAGGTATATTGGGGCTTGTCTAAATATCCTAAACACACACAGTTATGGAAGATTTTGACATGATCTTTCCCAGCTGAAAGTGAAGTGGGAGCTTGAGGATGAAGGCCTCAGCTCAGCAAAGCCTATAAGATGCTCCAAATTGCTTTGCAGAGTAGGAAGAGGTTGAAGTATCCTCTTTAAGCCAAAACCTGCATTTAAGTACTTCACCAGCCGGTGCTCTAAACCCATGGACTGTGAGTGTGCAGGCTGTATCATAATGTGTTTTTTTTTCCAGTGTTATATAAGAAAAAGAAAAAAATTACAGTTTTTAAAATTTAGATCATTGTTATGAGAACATACCCCCTTGTAGGTAGTTTCATTTTGTTATAAAAATGTCATCTCTTTATAGAGATAAGAATATCAATCTGTTTATGACTTTTTCTCTGACAAATATAACAAGAATTTCTCGCTATCTTGGAAATTAGTGATCTTCTTTATCCTGAGGTTCTATTATGCTGACCTCCCTGTTGTAACCCTGACTATATTTCCAAAGTGTATGTTTTCCCCTGTCACAGGAAAAATCTGTATCACAGAAACAGAACCAGCTTTCCACAATTCATGGTAAAAAAAAAAATAAAAAAATCTGTTATTGTGACAGAGCAGGTGCTGCATAGAAAGGATTGCTTACAGATACATTGTAAGTTAATCATATCTTTTCCAAAGTATATTGAAAAATTCTCGTTAATGTCTGAACTGAAATACTTATGATTACAGGAAATGAAATTACTTACAACATTTTTTTCACAGCCTCTCGCTCTCAACACGCACTCCTTTTCTCACACACATATACACACACACATAACTATTGTTAATTAAGACTGTCTCCATTATGGGGCTAATTAACAATTAGCATAAACATAATTAGCTGATGTTGACATTTAACTCATTACGTTGTTTAAATAATTTTCAGAAATTGCCCTTAGTGGCATTCTGTCATACCAAAATAATGGCAGCACTTTGTCATGTAAATTAAATGACATTTGTGTTGTTTCCTCTCTAACTCATGCATGGAAGATTTTTTTTCTTTTAATTTGAGCTTCATTCAGTTCAGAATCCAAGGTGATTCCTAAAACATGAGCTACAACCTCAAGCTCCTTGCACACCTTCCATAAATAGCCTGAACATTTGGGGATCTGCATCCTTTTACTTCAAGCTTGGCTGTCTCTGTGCAGATTCCCTGTTCCCTGAATGCTCCCCATAGTCTTGATAACGGGTATTGATCGATCAGTGATCAAGTAGAGCAGAGTATGGAGAAAGAAGGGCAGCCCTGAAGTGTGGAGTTGGGACTTGCTTTCTGCTTTTACATATTTGTGCTCACAGCCTGGGCTGTATCCCCAGCAATGTGGGCAGGTGAGGGAGGGGATCACGCCCCTCTGCCCTTGTGAGACCCCACCTGCAGAGCTGTGGGGTTCCCCAGCACAGGAAGGATGTGGAGCTGCTGGAGAGAGTCCAGAGGAGGGACACAAAGGTGATCAGAGGGCTGGAGCCTCTCTGCTCTGGAGACAGGCTGAGAGAGCTGGGGGTGGTCAGCCTGGAGAGGAGAAGGCTGCAGGGAGACCTTGGAGCACCTTCCAGTGCCTAAATGGGGCCTGTAAGAAAGGTGGGGACAGACCTTTTGGGAAGGCCTGTTGTGATTGGTCAAAGGGTAGTGGTTTTAAAATAAAAGAGAATTCTTGATACAGAATAGATATAAAGAAAAGAACTTTATTATGTGGGTGGTGAAATACTGGAAAAGGTTATCTAGAGAAGCTGTGGCTGCTGCATCCTTGAAAACCTTCAGGGTCAGGCTGGATGGGGACCTGAGCGATCTGGTCTAGTGGAAGGTGTCCCTGGTCATTGCAGATGATTGTTAATTGTCCCTTCCAACACAAACCATTCCATGATTCTGATTGGCTCCATGGCCAGTGACTGAGTTCCCCATCTGTGGGACAGTACTCAGTGCCCCTGGCCAGAGGAGTGGTATAAGGGTGCAAGCCTTTAGTGGCATTCAGATATTGAGGCAAGGAGGATTACACCTCCTTGGGATTACATCCTCCTTATGGGATT
>WAAG01036327.1:3333-20833 GCA_013390105.1 Tichodroma muraria | reverse complement strand
TAAATGTGTAAAATTATCTGAGTTGTTTTCCCCTCGATAAGGTTTACAAGTGTCTGTATATCTTTAGTTTTAACAGAGGGCAGTTCAGTAGACAGTTTACGAAGTACTGGTCAGGGAGATAAATTACCTTGTAGAGCTGCACAATCACCATTCACAATCTCCTCAGTGACTTTATAGCCAATGATAGGATTTTTCAAGTTCATAGAAACTCATCAAAACACTTCCTGGTATTTTTTCTTCCGTCTAGCTGTTCTCACTTCAAGCATAATCTGTACTGCTCCTGCTAGGGAGTGAGGGTTTGGTTTGATGCCTTAGGGCCCGCTGAACATTTCTTTATTTCTGGCAGCTCTTTGGGATTTGTGAACTGGAAATGGGAACACTTTGGGCAGCTGCAGCACTTTGACACATTCCTTTCCCAGGGGTCATATCCAACCTCAAATGGTGCTTTGTGTGTACCATGCAGTGCTGCTGCTCTGTGAGGTTATCACTGGGCAAATGAGTAGGTTTGAGCTTTTTTTTTTCTGCTTTCCTGAAGTCAAGGTTCCAGAGCTGTACATTTGAAGCTCCCTAGTTCTTCTGGGTGAGTGCTACTTCAGTCCTTAATTTATTTACAACATGATTGGCACAAAACCTCTTGCAGCAGAAGGGCAGTGTAACATGTGGGGCAGCATCTGTGGCAGTGGGGACCTCCTTGAACCTCTTCCCCTCAGTTTCACTGGCCTTTTCTGATCGACATGGTACATGGATGTTGTTGGAGACAGACTCTCCTTGTTTCTGAACCACTAGGTACTCTGGGCCCTGGCAGGACTGCAGCTTTCTGGGACCAAAATCACACCAAAGTAATGCAGGTGATGCCACTGCCAAATGCCACTCAGGGACTGATGTGGGGAGAATGGGGAAAGAAGGGAAGATGGAATGTGGAACTTTTATCCTCTCTCCCTGTGGGTGTGTGTTCCTCCGCCGTGTGATGTGGCCACGGCTTCAGGGCTGCTCACATCCCCACTGGGGCTGGGTTTGTGTGTTCCACTCTTCCCTGTCTCTGTCCCTGCACAGCTCCAGGGAGGTTTGCTGAGGCATCGGTGCAGCAAACACAGGTGTGGTTGTGGGTGCTGAGTGGGGACCTGTTTTGTGCCAGAGTGAGAACATGTGACTTCCTGAGGTAATGGGATGGACCACAGCCTCCTCTTCCAGGGCAGAGGTTAAGAATTGATTCACATAAAAGCAGGTCTGGGTACTGCCCTATTATTAGACCTTCCAAGTGATGCTGGTGAATGGTCTCAATTTCAGAATTGATTTTTTCCCCACTTATTTTCTGACTCAGAGCAACCTCCTGTTCTAAACAGGCAGCACATTTACCCTGAGTGATGCTTCCTGCATCCAGGGCAGCTCCCTTCTGACAGCACTGCAGAAGGCATTGCCAGGGGGCTCTAATTAAGGGCGTTACCAGAGTTATTTGCCCCATTTCCAGCAGGCTCTGTACTGGTGGTCAGGAAGAAACTAGTAGTATCTGCAGGCTCTAATGAGGCAGGTTTGAAGTGATGGGGGTGTCCCATTTTTCCTCTCCTCCACAGAGGGAAATGGGAGAGCTTGGTGTTAGGTAGGAAAATACATCAGAGAAAGAGAAATTATTCAAGCTGCATATGTTATGATGTAATTGAGGTTTCAGTGAAGTTTTCTTTAAAAGATTTTCTTACCTTTTNTTTTTTTTTTTTCTCCTGCTGGTCTTGCTGTTCACTCCAGTCCAGCAGAAACACATTATGTGACAATCTCTTGTCACACTGACAAGTGTGGGGACACCGTAAGTTTAGCTCTGGGATAATGCCATTCAGCAAGATTTGTCCCATACAATCAGCTGCTGGAACAGCAAGAGAGCGACAGTTACCTGAGAAGATGGTATCCCTTGAGGTCTGGGGGATTAGATCAGTCATCAGAAGGTTCTAATTGACGTCATATTCTTTCCAGGTTTTTATGTCTCACTTTCAAAATGTTGCCTCCTTTTCTTCTTGAAATCACTCACTTCCTTTGCTATTTAGTTCCTGGAGAAAAGGGGGTATTGTGTAATGGTTTCAGTTGAGCCCTTTCAGGGGCTGTGCCTAAATGAGTTCTTGATGGCTACTACACCTACCCAGGAATTTCTAGAACTCCTTAGAGCTCTCTGTGGCCTGCCTTTCTGAGGCTGTGTATCCATGTTCCATCAGCAGCCCCAGCAGGTGGGAAAGCTGCACTGTGAGCTTGCAGAGGGGATGGACGCTGTAGGTGTTGTCGATTCCTGGTACTAGTGGGGGTCTGAAAGGTCATTTCCTTCCTCTGTTGCATCTTTTTCTTCCCAGATTTTGTCTATTAGACATTAAACGATGTAAAAAGGAACTTGCAGTGGTTTTCCAGAGTCTTTCAAGTGTTTTATTCTGTAATGCATGCCTGATCAACTCCATCCAGTTCCTGGGGCAGGAGAGAGGGGATAGGCTCTGGCTTCCTTGCTCAGTGCATTTGAGTGCTCTGTACAAGGGTGGCTGTGTCTTGGTGACTTCAGTCACTTGGAGACTTCAGTTTTGAAATTTTGCCTATGAGATTATTGGTGGCAGCTTAGTAACATCATTTGAATATCTGTAATCTGCCATGTCAAAACCTGAATCCGAATCGTTGCCCAGATTCCACTGATTGATACTAAACAGAAAGAAAAATAACGCAGGAGAAAAACCCTCCTAGAAACAATCAATAAATTAAAGATGCTTCGGGATATAAATTCAGCAGTTAAATGAGATACTAATGAAGATGGGAGTTTAATGGTGAGTACTCTCATTACATTGTTTTAAAAACTCCATTTGATGTAGATTTGGTACTGGTAAAAGGGAGACAGCCTTGTGACAAACATCCATGAGAACAAAAGTTGTTCTGGCATATGAGCACAACTGCTGCCATTTATCGCCGAGCAGCTTTGCTTCCCCGTTTCTGCAAGCTGTTGCAAGATCCAGGAGAAATTGTGGAGCACTTAATTAAAAAAAACAACTAATGACTGTTCCACAGGGTCAGTTTGCTTCTCGGAGCCTAAAATGTGCAGGATATTAACACATGTATCATTTTTTTGACACTGGAGGACAATTGCAGAGTGCAGCCACACTGCTACTGGTTTTAAAGCAGAACTTAATTAATTAGAAATGGGCTGAGCAGGTTTGTCTGGAAACAAGGATTGGGCTTCCAAAGGAAGGAGCTGCTCACATATTGCCAGCCTTTAAATTTAGCTATTTCCAACTCCTCTCAGCCCTGGTGAGCTCCAGGGTGCTGCTACTGCCCAACTTCTGCGGTGAGCCCCACAGGCGGGTGTCCTTCCTGTCTCCCAGTTCTAATGATGTTTCACTTAATCTGCTCTGTTTAATCTTAACTGCTTAAGGATGAAATGAATTATGGCCCCCAAATTCCCACTTCTCACTGCAGCCTGGATAACAGCTTAGATGACAAATCCAGCATCTGCAGCCAAGTAAGATGCCCCTGAATGAAATTTTTTTACAGCTCACTTGTGCTTTGGCTGGACCAACAATGCTCTTGGGCAGAAAAAATACATCAAACTCCATTTCTGCACGTGCTCCAGCCCCACAGTGGCTAGGAAGAGGTGGCTGCTGGATGCCTCTGCTTTGCCTTGGCACTGGCGAGGCATTTTTCTCGTGTCAGTGTAGAATTTGGTGAACGCAATTATTTTCTTTTATCTTGCACTTAGGCTTAAACAGCATCTCTGCTGGTATGTGCCCTGTTTTGATTAATATTAAACTTCCAGATCATCCTTTTGAATTGGAGCAATTTCTTACAACAAATAGACCGGAGAGCCAGATTTTTGAGTGATTAGTAGCAGGCTGAGAGCAGTGGATGCTTGGGGAGCTTAACGATTCATGGCCAGATTCATTCACCATGGTTAGAGTGGTGGGCATGTCACAGCTGCAATTTCTCTGGCAAAACCTCAGCCTGAAATGGTTTTAAATCAGGAGTTGAGTTTTCCATCCCACTTCTTTCCAGGTTGACTGACTTGCTGAGAGGGGGGAGGGGAACCATCCTCCCATCCCAGAATATATTGAAAAAAATCTGATTGTGAGAATCTGCTGCACTGAAATTTTCTTCTTCCCTTTCCTCTAAATTGTTTGGGCATGAAGTGAAAAAATCCCACTGGGTCCAGAGCATTGATCCCAGTGGATGCCTGTCCAGATGCCAAGCAGGGCTGGGGGCAGACCTGGATGTGGCATGGTTGTGTTTTGTTCTGGGCTGTTTGTTTTTCTGTGCAGGTAAGATGCTAAAAAGGGGATACAAAGAATGGCTAAGCGAGATAAATGGTAGGTTTCACACAACATGATTCAACATGGGGAGGAAGAGGAAGCCTTCACCAATTTCACCTGTAATCTCAGTGTTTGGCACTGGTGGCAGTTCTGACTCAAGGGTTTTTAGAAGCGCTGTGTTTGTGACTTCCACTCAAACACACTTCACAGAACCTTAGTCCTGACTTCCAGGAATGCCTTAGGCAGATGAAATATTGCTATAATGCCAGTGTGGTTAGTCAAACACACAGAGTTGCTCCTGGACTAGCTGCTTTGGGCTGGGTCATCAAATACCCTGCCTCCAGAATGCAGAATGAAAAACGGTGTTTGCAGCCAAATGGACACCGAAGCTTTTCTCTTTTTTACAGATGAGTTACCAGCAATATGTGCAAAAAGTGGATTTCCCATGTAGAATGTAACTGTGATGTGGGCTGGCCAATCTATGGGGAATCAAACACAGGCAAGATCACTGACTGTGCAGGAAGGCAGTAGAAGAGCTTATGGGACAGGAACCTTTTGTTTTTTATGACCAATAAATACACACTTAGGTGAAGAATCTGGTTTTCTTCAGTTTTGGTGTTTTTGGCCCTCAACCTGTTTTTCCATTGCAAACGTAGCAATCAAATTCTGAGTTGAATAAGGTCAGGAATTCAGCTGCGATTTGGACCTAGATATTCCAGACTATTACAAAGAGCAAATACTCATTGCCTTTGATGGAGGAGAAAACATGATGGGCCCTTTGAATCATTGGAAAAGTCGCTGCTGTTGCTGATGCTGTGGAATGATGAGCACTTGGTGAATAGGAGCTCTGGTTTTGGTGTTTCTGTATTATGGGCCCAAGGCCTGGAAAATCTGTTATTAGAGTTTAGATATTACTTTAAAATGTTGAACATTGATGGTGTATCTTGCTGTGGAAAAGGTCAGCCCTCTTATTTGTAGAGGGAGGGTTGCCTTTTCTTCATGACTGGCTGACTTTTTGGGCTACATGGTATAATTTATAACTACTTATTGTTTTCAGACATGGGGCTGAGGATACTTTGTGTGTGAAATTTGAAATTCAGGCCATTGTAGTTGAATACATGATACAGAGTTCTTTTGTCCAGCAAGAGACAGAGATACCTGGTCTGGTCACCCTTGGCTTTCTCTTCAGTTAGAGGGGAGGAAAAAAAGAGGACTTGTAGGCCATGAACTACATTATCCTAAAATAGTGGTCCAAAGTATTTTGGATGCACCAAGCCCCTCTAATAGAGAGAAATGGGTTCTGGCAATACAGAGAGATTGTCACAATCTCTTGTGGTAGAATTTATGCGGAGATGTTGGAGGTAGCCTGTGGTATCTCCTGTTGCCTGGTGTGTCTCCGTTTCCTGCACAGCTTGTGTAAAAACTAAGAACTGATGTCAATGTGCATGAAAATTAAGAACCTACTTAGTGAAAAATTTGGATGCTAGAGCAATTTTCTTAAAATTGCTTACCTGTTTGTCACAGTGAAGTCAGCTGCCTGAAACCATGAAGGGATGTGAATTCCTAATAAATGTGAACCAATCTGTCATATTTTTGGACTGTCAGACCCAGGATCCACAATTCCATGCAGAGGTAGTTTAAAACTATGCAGAAATGCTTTAGGTGTCATGGCCCATTTCTCCAGTGCAACTCTGGCTTTGAGGAGTAGCATTGACTCTTAAAACTGGCTCCAGGTGTTGTTCCATGTTGATATGAGCGAATGGGATGAGGCCCTCTTATGCCAGTCACTGTGCAAATCCCATTTAAGAGCTGTTATACACCTGAAGAACTTACCGTTTAATTGCTGAGTTGTGCAACCTTATGTCGGGGAGTTGTAGAGAGAGATAAGGTCTCCCCTGAGCCTCCTTTTCTCCAGGCTAAACACCCTCAGCTCCCTCAGCTGCTCCTCATCAGACTTGTGCTCCAGACGTTTCCCCAGCTCAGCTGCCCTTCTCTGGACATGCTGCAGCACCTTGGTGTGTGTCTTGTAGTGAGGGGGAATGAATCTGACTCACTCTGTGTGATCAGTCTCCAACTGTACAGGTAGGTGTGGGTTTTGTTATGGAAAAATCAGTACTTTCTCCTTTTTTCAAATGAAGGACCAGAGTCTCGTATCAAAGAAGCAGAGTGGCAAAATGAAACATAGACTTCAGCCTCATCTCATCACTAGTTAAATAAAACATGGAGCAATTATCACCAAGACTTTGAGAAAAACAGGCACTGCTGTTAAAGCTGATGCTCTCCAAAGCTTTAAATTTATCACAAGTGACTGTGAGGAATACCTATTGACTAATTAATTTTCTTGTCTGACAGACAGCCTTTGAAATCCCATGAAGTATAGATAAAGTGTGTGTACGTGAGTGGCAGGTGGAGAAACATCACAAATTACATTCCCAACACACAAGACTTCACCTATTACTCTGTTACAGCTGTGGGATTTCAGCACCTCCCAGTAGCTGCTGTTTGTCCAGATGTCATGTAAGTGCTGGTGGACTTACATGATGTGAACCATGGACACAGATGTGAACCACCCAGGAGCAGAAAGCAGCACATAAATCATATTTGTTTTAACCCTTCCTAGACCAAACATCAAGTATCTGACTAAGTTACCTTGCCTGAGGGGAGGGATTTATGGGATCACCGTGGATGGAAACAACCTGATCAGGCTTCATCACACTGGATATTAAAAATTGTTCTTTTCTGAGTGGATTGGAGGATATGCACAGTTTATCAACAGTAGTCCATGGAAAAATCTATCTAAAAATGTTTGAATGCTCTTTATCAAGAGGACACACTGGAAAACTACAGTTCTGATATCAGCCAGTTAAAGATCAAGGTCAATGAAAGAGATCCACGTCGCTATGATGGGGACCATGAAATGGTGTACAAGTAGATATCAGTTTCCCCCTGGGTTTTCCTTCTCCTTTCCCCTGCCTGTGGCCTGCTTGTAGTTGTTTAGAGATGAGCAAAATTTGGATCAAAAGCAGTGAGAGAAAAAACTCAGCAAGGGGAAAAGAGAAAGTGAAGTAATATCGAGTGGTTGTTGGCACTTTCTGCAATATATTGGTGTCTTCACCAAGATTCTAGACATTGACAGACAAGTAGAAAAGGACCAACAGGAAATCTCAGACCTGGATTGTTGATACTGCTGAGGAGGGCTGTTTCTCTCTCATTGCCTTCTCTGTGTGTGCAAGGGGTCTTTCACTTGTTTCTTTGTCCCCTATTAAGGTGGCTGCTGACACGGAGAGGACTTTGCTTGTCCTGTCCTTTTTCTCATCCACTGTGTCCTTAACTAAACTGAGCAGTACAACACAGTTGCTTCCAGGTGTAATCTCAGTTAAACCTCAACGCCTTTCCCTTCTCATGGCCTCTGCTATCAGCACTCAAGGAAAACCGCGAGGGGAGAATGAAAAAGAAATCAATTTTTATCACTAGAAATATTTCCCCTTTTGGCCACAGACTGAGACTGTTCTGACTCTAACTGGTCCTCCCTGGGGTTTGATAACAGTAGTTCACAGGAGGCTCTAGCTTATCTGAAGACCAAACAGTAAATTTCTCATTTCCGCTTAGTGGTGAGGTGTTTAATTGCTGCTTAGTTTTGCCAGTCAAGTAATTCACATTGACGTGCTAAAAGCAGCCACTAGCAGTTAAGCTTCCATCCAGGGGCTGCAATGAACAATCCTGACATCTTTTTGCAGGCACCAGCCCTGCAGGCTGTGAGCATTCCAGTTTCTCCTCTCGAGTGGGCAAGCAATCTACAGAAAATTAAGTCTGAAAAGCCATGAGAGGTTGTGAAAGGCAGCTTAAGGAGAGAGGCTCTATTGGATGAAATTTCTTGTCCTGTACAAATCCAGGTTGAAAATTAAAGTGTTGCCAACTCAGTGGTAATTTAGAAGAAGAAATATTGTTTAAATACAGAGAGACAGGTTTGAACAGGGAGCAGAGGATATTCACTCCATAATAGCCGTGTGAGTTTATGTATCTACTGAACAAATGCTGTCCTTAGAGATGTATCAACTTACAGAGGTAGGTTAATATGGAGATGGCTCAGTGCAGAGCAACTCTGCTTAGTGGACTCAGTTCTCACTTGCACTGCTGTAAATCAGGAGTAACTCTTCCAAAGTCTAAATCCCCATCTTGGCTAGGTGTACTTTTTAGCAGCGGGTGTAAAATGCTGCTGCAAGTTCAAAATCATAGAGAGTTCTGACACAGCAAAAGTTTAAATCTGCTTTGTTCTCTGTGGAGTAATTTTGGGTTTAGAGCAAAGTAGCACAAGCAAATAGAATTTTAATTTTATTTTGGTCTTGTTTCTTCTGATGGTTTAATACTGCCAGCCCTGTGTAGGAGCTCCATGCATGACACATAGAATAACCAGCATTTATCTGAATATCTATAGGTACAAAGGCAGATAAATTATTCTCATGAGTTAGAAATGGCCAGATAACTCCATGAGTGACAGAGCAGAGTAAAGCCAAAGTGAATGATGCATGAATGTCCCAAATGGGGGAAAGTAAATTGTTTGCCACAACTTTTCAGACTGGCTGCTGTGCTGGATGGGGTGTTACAGTTGTCCTGCCTTGGGGGCTGTCTGTGGATGTTTTTTTACAGTCGTTGTAGAGTTTGCAGCATGATGGGTTATGAGGGAATGATCACTGGATTTGAATTCCTTGGTGGATTATTCCAGCACCTTTGCAAAGCGCAGGCTTCATGGCTGTTACAGAGCTCAAGAAATAATTGTGCTTATTTAAAATACTCAGTCAACTGATTAATACCTTAAGAGATCCAATTGCTGTAATTGCAGACTAGATAATACAAAACTGCCACTCACATTTAACACTGACATTCTTCTCCAGTTCAGATAATTCAAATAGACCTACAGAGATAAACCAAGATCAGCAACAGCAGCTGCCTGATAGACAGACTTCAGGTCTGAAATGAAGATGAAATGAAAGCCTCAGAAAATTAAATAGCCACATAATAGTCCAGAAACTCACGGTTTACAGAAGAGGTTATGACTCCCAAACTCATCTCACCCTCTGTGCAGTGCCACAATTTGAGAGCAGTTTGAGAAATGATATTCCCCTTGTCTTTCAGTAAATGAATACATGAGTTGGGAGGAAATGGTAGCATGATCCACCTGAGAGAGCTATTACCTAGAGCAAAGTTTATCCATATATTTTTAGCTCCAAGTAGTTAATTAGGTAATTATTTTTTAAAAAAACCCACCACAATACCAAAACAAAAAATCCCCCCAAACCCTAAACTACTTGGCTGAAACCCCTGGGTGGTTTTTCATACCCAGCCCCCAGCTGTTTGCATTCATCCGAGTTTGATGTCTTCAAACTGAGAACCACAAACCAGAGAATCGATATCATCTACTGAGCACAGCGCAGTATAAACACAATCAATTAATTCCTTTATATGGAAAAGGAGCTGGAACTCAGCTCATCTCCTCTCTCAGGCAAATTATAGCGATAAGAGAGCTTCCCTGAACTGAAATCAGAAGCACCAGCTTTCTGCACACTTAACCTATAATTGTCTATAACATGCATGGAGGTAAGTGAGATGCAATTTTATTCGCAAGAGTTCCATTGTCTTTAATCAGCTTTTACATAATTTTCTTTGTATCTGATTGTTTTGTTTTGAAATATGTAAAAATGCTTCCTTTCCATGCATGTGTAGAAAAAAGGTGAAGAATTCAATATTATGTTCACAAATTATTCCATTCACAGGAGTTTTAGCAGTGTGAATAGCGCAGCAAAAATTTTATGAAACTGTAATATAGCCCACAGCAGTAGGAATGAAGATGATAGAAACCAGAGGAAAGAGCTTTTTTGAGTAAACTGTTAAAAACCAAAGTTGCTTATTCCTTTCACTTGTGACCAACTTTTTAAATCTTGACCCTGTAATATGATAAAATTTGTAGAAATTCAAGGGAGTAAACACATCTCTGCAATCCTTATGAATTAAGTGTTAATGTGTCTTATGAAAGGCTGTCGGCACCTTCCTGAGGGATGAAGATGGTCAGAAATGCACAAATTGGACAAGAAGAGCAGCCTTTCAAAGCCTTTTGCCAACAGGGAGAAGCAGTTCATCACATACACCCAATGCCTCACTGGATTATGGACGCCAAGCTGGACACTTTGGTCCAAGGAAGAGATGGACCAACCGGAGAGAGAATACAAGCACAGTAACAAAATTACCACCAACCCTTAGATTTTCAAATGTTACAAGAATATTTGATTCTTTCATTTGGGTTAAACAGCGTTAATATAGTCCTCAAATATTGCATATTAGGTCTTGTTGCAGGAGATGAAATTATTTATTGCTGTTATGGGCTCAAACTGCATTCAGAGTTGCAAATTAGGAAAACATTTATGGGTAAGGATGGTGAAATGCTGGAATATGATGGGTAGGGAAGTATTGGGGTCTCTGATGTTTGAGGTATTTAATATCAGATAACCATCTGTCAGGAATGGTGCAGCTTGTACCTGACCCTGCTTTTGGAGAGCTGTGATTCTGTGTGGTACTGTCAAACCTTAATTTTCTGCAGTTCAATGTGGGCATTTCAAGGGTGGTCACTAATATTTAACTGGACTTGGAATAAAAAAATACACCCCTGACTCCGTGCTGAGCATCTCACAGGAGGGACGTGACCTGGGAGCTGCACTCCTGCAGAGGTTGCCTCTGCTGTTGGCACAGAGGACTCAGACTTGCCTCACCCCTGCTGGATCTGTTGCCTCTCTGCTCCCTCCTGTGCTGGTGGCTCAGTCCCACCTGGTTTCAGGATCTCTCCCAACCCTCTCTGCAGTTTGCCTCATTGTGTACAGGATCTCTTTCTTTTATAAGTATTATTATTTATTTAAAAGGCAGTAGAATCTAAGGAAACCTACACTGGGCAAGTGAACACAGAGATTGTCTTTTTTCACAGCTCTTAACTTGAAAATCTCCATGGTTATGGCTTCTTTTCACCACCTCACCTGCAAATAGCAAGTTTCTGCCCAGCACATGAAGGTGTTACTGCTGTTCAGAGGAAAGATTTCCCAACATATGATTGTTTAATGCCTATGTCTTTTATTTTCAACTGATTCTTTTTCCTTTGGAAACAGCTGGCCCACTTAACTGAAACATTCCAGAGGTTACACTTTCCAGAGGCAGAAACCTGAGAAGAAAAAACATCCAGTTTATAAGATTAAAGCTTGCTGGGCATATGAGCAATTGGAAGTGGATTTTATGTATGGAACATCAGTTAACCCTAATTGGCAGGTCCTGGCCTGCCTGGATGGCACATGTAACAATGGTGGCATATGTAGCACTTGCCTCAGGCCTTCCTTGTTCCCAGCCAGAACCTTGTGGTGGTCAAAGTCCCGACAGTCAGAATGCTAAAAACCCAGGCACAGAGGGATTTTCCTTTCCTTGTGTCTTGAAAGGCACTGGAAGCTTTCCTATTTACCTGCACATGGCTGTATCATGTACAACAGCTGTCAGCAGGTCAGACTGGATCCTGGAGCAGAGATACCAATGAGAACAGCTTCATCCTTGGGTTTTCTTGTGGCACTTACTACATTGTTTGAGTACCTTTAGTAACACCTTGTTTTAAGGTGTTCTGAGTTCAAGACTCACTCTACCCACCCACTCCTGAGCATCTTTGGCCCCTCACTACAAGACACACATTGAGGTGCTGGAGTGTGTCCAGAGAAGGACAACAGAGCTGGGGAAGGATCTGGAGCACAAGTCTGATGAGGAGCAGCTGTGGGAAATGGGGGCACTCAGCCTGAAGGAAAGGAGACTCAGGGGAGACCTTAACACTCTCTAAAATTTCCTGTCAGGAGGGTGCAGCCAGGCAGGAGTTTGTCTCTTTCCCAGGTAACAAGGGGCAGCACAAGGAGAGGCTGCCAGTGTGTCAGGCCAAAGCTCAGGTCACCTTGCTGCATACCTGGACAAGAGATCCTTGAGCAGATTTGTCCTAAGGAAGCATTGTGTCTTCCAAGACAGCTCAGGATTCAAAAATCTTCCATGGTGTGGTGTAAATCCTTTTCTTTCTGACTGTTGCACGTGTCTTGCCCACATCACCACCACAACTCCCTGGCAGTGGTGTCAGTGATATCTACCACGGGATTGGTGTGTACCCAGGGATCCCAGCCCCCACAGCCTGCCCTGTCCTTGTCCATGATTACATGCAGCTGCATGTACCAGCACCAGTGAAATCCTGGGGACCTTGACTTATTCCCCTCTTGAACCTTAAATGCATAGCACCTTGCGCAGAGAAGTTGAGTCCTCACAAGCCTCAAGTGGGTAATGTTTATTTTTCCTCTGTTGCCTATTCCCCTTCTGGAAGAAGGAAGATCAATGGACTGTTTTAGCTCACATGACCTCTGGGAATACAGGATGCTGCCAGAGTATATTTTTTTTTTTCAGAAAGTGTGTGGGGGGAGGGGGTGGGAAAGGAGAAAGAAATAAAAAAAATCTAAAGGTTTAAATACAGCCTCTTCCATGACCCTTCTCAAAACCCAATGTTTTCCTAATAAAATAATGTGTAGCTTGTATTTTATTTTCCCCATCAACAAGGACTGTGAGTTCATTTGTTTGTTTTACATTGGCTGCTCAGAACAGTGTAGCTCTATGAGGTTAAAGAGATCCTCCGAGAAAGATCCTATTGATTTTAATTACCGAGAAACAGCCCACAGGGACAAAAGGACTTTGGCTGTTTATTTAGCCATCGCTGTGCTGCAGTATTGTGTAAGGAGAGATCAAATCAGTTGCCCTCATTATTACAATAATAATAAGGCAGAAAAGGTGCCTCCAGGCCTCGGGATTTTTTTATTTTTTTGGCGAGACAATAACCTCCACCACTCCTCCCACTAATAAAAGGCAGACTTGAGGAACAAGGAGCAATTACTATTCATCAATATTAATTCAATTACACTCCTGTTATTTGTATTACAGGAAGGATTGTTTAATATTTTAGAAATATCCCAACCAAACCAGCGGCCACATCTGTTCTTTTATAGATTGATTTTTATCACTGCTAAATGCATGTTGAATGGTTTTTACCTCCTTTGGGCTGAAGCTAAAGTTAATTAGTTATTCAGTACAAACCAGTGGTACAGTGATTGTTTCTAAGAGTATCTGGGTTGAGAATACACCTACTTGTGTGCTAAACTGGAAGCCCTCCAGGGATCAGTAAGCATTACTTGCCTGGGTTCGCTTCCCACCCATTCTGGACTAATACCAAGCCAGGTTTATGGTGGTCTTGAGAGAACAGAAATCAGTTTGTTCTGCTTATACTACTTGCTAATTTTATTTTCTTGGAGCCTGCACCTCTGAGTTGGTCTCTGCTCTGTGACTTGGCCCGTGTGCCCTCATGGGAATTCAATATTTCCTTATAGTTATTCTCTTGCTTAATTTCTTCTTAAAGAAGTCTTGATACTTTTGACAATAAGTGCCCAAAGAGTCAAGTTACAGTGCCTTCTGTGAACACTATCTCAGGTCTCACCTGTGTCGTAAAGAAATATTCTGGCCCATATTCTTGTTGGTGTTGATCTTGTAAAGCTGTACTTGAGTGACCCAAGACTATCCACCCAGCAGGTGGTTTTATGCAGGGGCTGGTTGTATAAAAGACAGTTTTAACATGGACACGAGCAAAGATGCAAGCAGCTGTTGACGGCAGAGCTGGTCTTTCCAACTCCTGGCAATGCGTAGACTCACATTGTTATTGGTATGGAAAAAATAACGGAGCTGCAAGTCATTGAAATGCAGCTGTAATTTAGCTGTGATCTGTGGGAGCCCCATGCCTGTAGAGGATTCTGCAGATGGCCTTCAAAGAGACCCCAAGGACAAGCCATACTGCACCATTTGCAGTCTTCTGTGTGAAAGGCAAGGCAGAATTTGACTCAATGTTTGTGCTCCAGCTCAGCAACTGACTTCACACTTAGGGATTTTCTTTATTTTCCTTTAAATCATTGCATTAGGAAAGGATTTCCTGGTTCTTGTTCTCCTTCAGCTAAAGCTTTTCTTAACTTCAGAGAATGTCACATGTGGTTTTTAGCTATTTGAGTCATCCTCTGGGCCACTGTGTTTCACTGACTACCCTTGTGACTAATAGAGTTCCTAAGTGTTTCAAGCAGAGAAGTTTCAGCTGGTAAAGTTAATGCAGCACAGCACTGGGCAGGTGTTTCAGGTCAGTCCCTTGTTTAAATAATGGGTTGTTCTGCTGACAGTGCTTCCTTAAATATCCAAAGATGGTGTAGATTTGCCTGGAAGGATGCAGAGGTCATGTTTCTGAGCTGAGAGCTGCAGCGTTGCCCCAGGATGTGGGAAAACACTGCAGGTACAGGATCTTTCCCAGTGGGCTGCTTTTACAAAATGGGTTAAAACAGTTGACTTAAATATTTTATCTTTTTGTCAGTATATTAGGTTACTGTTTGAATAGTCGTCCAAAATGAAATACTTAACTAGATTAGCTGAATTTAACTCTTTAGTCTGAATTTAGCAGTTTAGATTGTTAGGAGCCAATGTTGATCATGAGGGTGGGAAGTAGCACTCATGGATTTAGAAAGATGATGAGCAGCTAATAACAAAACATGTAAGATGGTTTTAAAGATTGCACTTTAGGTCTTTAATTGTGTCCCAGGCTCGAAGACTGCATTTATAGTACTTTCAGTTTTTCCAGCAAGGAAGTGGGCTAGGAATATACTTCCTCAGATTTTCTGTGATCTGGCCACGGTTTATGCTATTTCTATTCTGTTCTATTATGTGATATATTCTATTTCTGTGATCAAACCACACCTCAGAAGCTATTAATATAGGAAATCTGTATCTAGGAAGAAAAGTAGAATAATTAAGCTTATTTTCAATGTGATTATGTGGAGGAAGGAAGGATGGAGGATGACACTATTTTGGTCCGCAGATATCATGAATAAGGTGTCCCCCAATGAGAAATCAGAATTAGCTGATGGACAAGTACCTACAATTAGTGGTTTGGGATAAATTTATTTTTAATGGAAGATTAAGTCTTAAATGTATGGAGTAGAGATAATCAAGTATAAATCGCAGGGTGTGTTAACAGTCTGTAAAACTGTATGTAGACATCATGTGTTTATTCTATGAAAATTGTGAGTGTGATCTGGGGTAGTAGCTGTTTGTACAGGTGTATAGCTGAAAATGCTTTGCTAGACAAACCTTGTCAGGCAGCTGAGAAATGCTGAGTTGCTCTAGCAGCAAACAGCACAAAATAAGCTGAAAGACCAGGTGTTCACTCAGTTTTTTTTTATTATGAAATTTACCCTAGGATCAAATATGTTGTGAAATTTCCAGGTATGGTGTCCCTTTCCAGAGATTAAGACTGTGGTCCAGACTACGCTGAGATTAACAAAGAATTAGCTGGAAATTGGATTATGGCTTCAGGAAAAGTTCTTCCTTTCAGCTGTGGTTTAGGTCTCCACAATAAACTGTACTCCATCACAAGACAAAGTTTCAAACCTATTTTAAGACCTTTCTTGGTAATAAACATTAAATAATTTCTTTAGTGTCTCTAACAGCCTTCAATGTGGATGTCAGCCTTGGTAATGTTTCTCCGGTGTTGCCTCACTAGTCCCAAAGATTTGTTTGGCTTTCGTCCTCTTCTCAGCCCTTCTCTTATCTCCTGTTTTTCCTATCTTTACATCTGTCTCTCTGTCTACTCCATCTGCATACAAAATGCCAGTGTCTTTCATTTCATATGTTCTGGATTTGCCCACCACTTCTTGTTTACCTCTGGTTTTGTCCTCAGTTCTCATGAAGGGGCACCTACAGGTGCTGCTTCGTCATCTAGTCTTCCAAAACCCCTGCCCTTACTACAGGATTTATCTTTCCAAAGAGTATGGTAAGCCTCTGCAGCTCACTGTTGCTTTGAGATAAAAGGGCTGCTGAAGGTCCAGAGATGTTGCTTCTATTCATGATGCCTCCCAGTGCTCCTTCATGTGTGAGCCAGCTTCTCTCTGCCTTCTACACGGGGCTCTGTGCTAAAACCATAGCCAGAGATCACAAGTTCTTCTGAGAAAAGACTCTCTCCTGGTTGTGGTGGTGTCTTAGAAGTTTTTTGAGAAATTTCTGGGTGACTGAGTGAAACTGTCTCAGATTTCTCTGGTGTTTGCAACCCTCTTTTGCTGGCTAAGCCTTACGTGGGCATATGAATATTTATATATCTTAGTTAGACATGACGTGANCACAGGCATAAAAGATTTAAAGCTGGTCTCTTTTTCTTTTTCTTTTTGAAGGCTACATTAATTGTTCTTATGCCTGAGCATCTGCCCGATACGCATTGTTTCCTCTGCAGACTGAGGAAGACAAAAGCTAAATACAAATTTATTGAAGGGGCAAGCTATCAACCCTGAAGTTTGCACAATATTTTAATGGAAATCATACTTTGTCAAAAGCACACGTATCAAATTTTCTTTGTGGAGATTATGGTTCATCAGTACCAGAATTAATTAAAAATTTCCTACCAAGCTTACTCACTGCTCTTTTGTTTCTATCTATAGATTTTTAGCTTTATAAACTAATGACTCATTTCAGGGAGGAATGTGTCTTTTATTAATTCAAATGCATCATATGAAAATGTTGTACTTTATAAAGGAATACACTTTTCTGTTAAAAAAGCCCATTCGATTTTTGGTAGCAAAAGAGACTTTAAATAATTCTTCAGCTTTCATTTTATGTATTTTTACAGTGTTAACCAGCCAAAGCTGATTCATTATCCACTGTCCTAACTTTACCTGCTCCCAATAACTCACAAGTTCAGGTCACCCTGCAGTGCCTCCTTTCGCCTTCGCCCAGATACCATGTCGAACTGAATGGAATTGACCTGTTTAAGGTCTCTTCACTCCAACTGAATTATTTGATCATAGCCACAGACATCTGTTTGGGGCAGTAATTGGTTGTTTATAAGAGCACAGAAGAGCCACCAGCAGCAGCAAGACAATAAAGGCAAGGGACAAGCATGGAGGGCATGTAGACAGGTCCTGACAGACCACTGTCTGCTTGAGATAAGCAATGCAGATTAGTTATATGCACTCTATCTCACCACTGGGGCCTAATAATCCCCTTTAGCACTCATTCACAGTTATGTAGCAGACAGAAAACTAATACAGGGGGGAATCTGGTCCCACTGCCTCGCCACAAATCTCAGACACAGCTCCTGGAATCTGCGGGGTTTTACCGTA
>WAAG01036325.1:38188-54174 GCA_013390105.1 Tichodroma muraria | reverse complement strand
TTGTATTAAAAAGGTACTAAGGTCCCCTATTTGTCACCCTTCTAGTGGGAAGAAGCCTATGACCTAGTTTAGACATGAGCCCTCAGGGCTGTTATTGCAAGGCTATATAACTCACAGCTGAATAGCTTCTCCCCACCCTATCCTCACTTAGGGGTGACAGGTATGTCGTAGAAGACCCTAGATAGCTGAAATAATTTTGTAGTCTGACAACCTCCTGCTCCTGAAGTGTCTCATAGGATGCTGGGGTCTGTCATGAAAAGTACGCCTGAACCATTGGAGTTTCCAGCAGGATTTGGCCTCTGCATCTTAATGGCAGTGGGACTGTGTTGGAAAACAGTCAGCTCACTCCAGGGAACTCTTCCTCCTACAGAACAAAATGAATGGTCCTTGACCAATGGTGCCATTTCACAGACAAGAGTGTTAGTGATTCCTCATGCTGGGCAACCAGGATTTAAGACTTAACAAGCTACATCTGAAACCCAAATACGCTTGCAGGTTGACTAGATATCACCAATATAAGCAGGCTTTTAAATATAACCTTAATCAATGGTTAAATATCATCAAATAAGTAATTCACAAGGCACTGAATAGAAGGAGCAGGCAGAAAGGAGTATCTTAATGCTCAGCAGGTCCTTTGTCATTTTTGATCTCCAGATACTGATCCAGCAGCATGAGATTCTGGCTCACTATATTTAGATAGGGTTGGATTGGTTACATAGGGCCACAACTGGGGTTGGAAGCTTCCAGAAATAATTTTCAAGTACAAAGGATATGTGCATTTAATCAGTTCTTCCACATCTGTTTCATAATATTGGATAATTTTTCTGCGTGGCTCCTGAGTTTGATTTCTCTCCTTTGTAGCAATTGACCAGCCAAGATACTGTCAGGTTAATAACTTTGTTTTCTTCTTACCATACCCCATTTTTAGTGCTTTGTTTTGACTCCTGTGACTAAGCAAATCAATATTACGATTTTGCTTTGCCCCAGGAAAATAACCAAGACCTGTAATTCCAGCTTTTGATGAAATTTGTACAAGATGTTTGCAGGAGTGTCCTAGAGAACTGTATCAGAATTAACTTTTCTATTAAGTTAGTCATGTTTCAGTTTATCATTCCAAATACTCAAAATGAACGTACCCCTAATTTGTTTACAAAGGCTGCATCCTTTGATGAGAACCAGCAGCTCTTCACAGATACCAGAGCCCTGCTCTANCAGAATCTAACAAAGGAAGATGTAACAAAAGCCATGCTGTCAGAAGATCAACTCTTTCATAGAACATAATCACTTCAGTATTATCAAGCAGTAACAAGTAGCTGAGAAGGCTGTTTCAGATTAAATTTGCATGTCGTGCTTATTAACTTCATTAGTCACAAAATCTCCCTTGGATCTGCATGCAGTTTGACAGCCCATCTGAATATCATTGGCTGAACAGTCAGAGCCAGTCTTTCAAGACCCTGACAGATTATGACCACCTCTTCTTTCTGCCAGTGCCTGCTAACATTAAAGAGACAAAACACCAGATAAATTTTGGCTAGCCAGCAAAGCCCCATGAGACATTTCCTGTCATCTCAAGGTATGACCCTTAGGAAGCAGAAGCAGCGCAGTAGTTATAGACAAGCATTAAAGCAGGTCCAGTTTATAATCCATCTGGATATCTCCAAAACAATCTTTCATGCTAGGCATGCTTCAAACCCTCCTCTCCTCTTTCTTCCATCTTTATCACATCCTCTGTCCCCCATGTCCCCAAAATTAACAGCTCTAAGCATAATACCTGTGCAGGTTTGCAATGTGAAATGCAACATATTGCTTGGGATATAGCATCAAAAGTGTTCTTCTACGCTCTTAGGTAACTTATCTGAGGATTGCTAAAGAACATGTGTGGATAAAAGAACCCAATGGCATTTCAACCAAGTTAAATGATGGAAATTTAAAAAGAAACAAACAAGCCTGGTTCATATATTGCATAACTCAGCTTCAGAATTTGTGGCCAAGCAATTAGCAAGATTCAAGAGGCTGGTTATTTATACAAAGAGCCAGAACTTCCTTTAGTTACTTACTTACTTAGAGCCATTAAATATTTTACACTATTGCAGTCTTCATTTCAAGATTTAAGCTAAATCTAAAAACCAAAATGGGATTAAATAAAACACATCAGCACTTCAGACAGCTTTCAGTAAATCATTTGTATTGGCTTGATCCAGGGATGAAATATTGAATATTATGGACTTTTGGTACCATTAGTTCAGACTTCAGGAATTGCCATGAATTTCTGTACTTCAAAACATATACACAACATGGAAGGTAGAGATATTCATTATTACAATTTTATGTATATGAAAATAATCTACCAAAGTGAAAGAACTTTTAGCTTCATGCAAATAAGGAGCTGGACAGAGCATGGAAGATTTTTTTATCAAACGTCTACTCTAACCATTTCTTCAAAGCAATTCAAAACCACTGTTCTATGATGCACTTTCATACAGAAAATGGCTGACACAACCAAGGGTCTATTTCCAGTGTGGTTTATGCTCAGTGTACACTGAGGTCAGACTGCTGCAGCTGCCCCTAAACAGGACTACATTTCAGTGTGCCTTGCTATCCACAGAATAAACTATCCATCTTATTTCTTAAGCTCTCTCTCTCATTACTTTTTCTTCCTGTTATCTTCTAATATCAAATTAAAATATAACTTCATTATTAACTGTTCCATGTTATGACAATGTTTCTGCCTATCTTGTCCTTTCAAAGGGGAAAATACTCAGAAAATGCACTGTGAATGTGTTTCAAGCATCACTTCTCTTAAGGCTTTCCAAAGTTACCTGCAACATATTATATGAATCTTTCCTACCTGCACATTGAAAGAGCAGCAGAAAAACTTTGTGGCAGCTCGACAGAGTAGTATTCAGGCTTTTTCAGCTCAACAAAACACAGCTTGTTTGGTCAACCCTGCCCTAAGCAACTCATCCGAAGGATTTGATTCTTGTCTCTGTGATGAGATGAATCTGGATCTCAGTTCAGCAGGTCACTCTACACCAGTACTGGATTATAACTGTGGCACAATGTAATGGGCAAATCTGCTATTCAGGATCAAATGGTGTCCAGGTGTGGTTAGACCGTAAAACAGTTGCCAGCCAAAATAAATCTGCAGAGGTTTACTTCTCCAAAGAGTTATGCAGACTTTATCCAGTAGAGTTACAGTTCAAAATTCAAAACCTCATGTTTGGGAGAAATTATGAACCCTACTTAAAGAAGAATGCTGAGTGCTACTAGATAAACCATAACTTTTTGCCTAGCAGCATCTAGAAATATTCCTGCTGCCAGTTGTCTGCAACACTAAGAATGAGAACTTAAAGGAGCAAAACGTCCTAAAGAACATGACGATCACAACATACTATTGTTATTGACATGAGTAAGGATAAACACACAGCTCTGAAAAAGAAGTGAGGAGAGTGGTAGATGTACCAGTGTTTTGAAAACTGCTTCAAAAATGGATGACAGCTGGCAAACTCCAAGTTGATTTGTGGTTTGTTCAGCAATCATCATAAATCATCTTTTTTTCTTCACCTTTTACAACTTCTAAATAGCCACAGCTGGCTTCTGAAACCTTCAAACTGATCCACTCCCTGAGAATTAAAGCCATTTAAAGTTAAGGTGTTTGGACTCAAGGCTTTGATTTCATCTGGCTCAGATCAGGTGTCTTAGTACAGGTTTAATTAGTACATGAGTTCCTAAGGGAAATAAGGCCCTTTATAGTTCTTATTTCACTGAAAACTGCATGCCAGATGCTATGTAAATCCAAATGATCTGTGCCAAAAAACAGCAAAGGAGAATGCAATTATTACTATTATTGTTGTTGTTGTTGTTACTATTATAACAACAGGAGTTTTCAGTAGTATCTTAGAAATTTCTTCTCTTTGGCAATTTTTAAAAAAATTAGGTATGCACCCTCAGTTTCATAATAATAACTAGTTACTTTTCACTGATTTAAAATTTTCTTCAAGGGCTAAAGTTTGGCAAGGGCCCAAGTCAGACAGCTACACACCACACATAAGCTTACAGGACACCATCACAAGGATCAAAGAGCTTGTGTCAGATTTTGTCAGCTGGCTCCATATTTCCATTTTGACTTGTAACTGACACTGTATATAGTGCAGAAGTGCTCCCAGGTCCCCTGAGAAAGTCATACCATCCAGTTCATAGTCCAAGGGCTCACAAATCCTAAGCAAACAAGGCACTATCAGGCCACTTTGCCTTATCTGAGAACACAGAGAAGCAGAGAAGTCTCCCTTCCCATGCTGGAGACATGGGCAGTGGGACTGAGTACACCCCCAGCAAATTTGCTGATGACACCAAGCTGTGCGGTGTGGTCAGCATGCTGGAGGGAAAGGGGTGCCGTGCAGAGGACCCTTGACAGGCTTTAGAGGTGAGCTGGTGCAAACCTCACGAACAACACCACATACAACGTCCTACAACTGGGTCAGGGCAAACACAAATATAGACTGGGTGTAGAATGGATTGAGAGCACTCCAGAGGAGAAAGACTTGTGGATGTTCGTGGACAAGAACCTTGACATGACCCAGCAAGGTGCACCTGTAGCCCACAAAGCCTGGGCTGCATCCAGAGCAGCATGGCCAGCAGGTCAAGAGAGGTTCTCCATCTCTGCTACGGTGAGACCCTCTCTGGAATAGTGCACCCATCTTCTGGGCCCCCCCAACACAAGAAGGACATAAACCTGTTGTACCAGAACTACCGTAGCTGTCTCTCGTCATTATGTTATTATATTCCTTTCCCATAATTTCAGAGGAAAAAAAAAAGTTTTCAAAAATTACCGATGCACAGAACAGTAGCTCACTAGTTTACCTCTGCAGTGACAGGTGAATGATGGAAAACTGTGATGCTCGTGCTGAAGGTAAAGGACTGCCATTGTAACTACGGCACACCAAGTAAAACCATCCACATCTGGAACACCAAATAGGAAAAATCCCAGTTCTGTGGTGGCCATTACCTTTAAAAGACAAAACAAGAGCTCATTTTGTACCTTATGAACAGTCTTGTAGCATAAGGAATGAGATTTTTGGTTTGTTGGAAATTAAAACCATCTTTAAAGCTTTCCTCCCTAACTGGAATGAAGACCCTGAATTTGTCAGACTCCTTTGTGTAAAGGAGGTGTTGTTTCAGAAAGTACAAAAAGTTCTTGCTGACCTTTTTGAAATCACAGCGATCCAGGATTCACCCTGAGTCCCTGAGACTTTTCTCAGCCCCCTGAGAGATCCCTCCCAGGCAGCCTCTCCTGGAATGGTGAGCTCAAAAATCCATTTTTGTTCTGGAAATTTCTGCCTCTCCTTGGAGAGCTGAGGTCACCTCTGCAGAGCCATGCTCTCCTGCAGGCTCCTTCTACAAGTAGCATTAATTGCTCAAAAATTCAACAACCTACACATTTATTTGAGCTCTAGCACTGCAGTTAAGAAAATCTGTTAAGGAGTTATGAGCTGTAACTATATGAATTCTCTTCTCTGCAGCACACAAGTTTATAAATAGAATAGGAAATATATAAAAGTTTCATGTCTTACCCAAGTCCTTTGGCTGGCTAAATTCCATATCCACAGAGCATGTTTCTTCTTTAGTCTTTGACTCTTTCAGTGTGTAGCTGACATTCTGGCTCTTGTACTCTTTGTTCACACTGGCTGACAAGCTCCAAATTAGCTAGAGCCAATTTGATCATACCTTGCTAAAAAAGCTTCCTGTCCATGGCAGCCAGGATTCTGATCACTTCATCAGTTCATCCTGGTAAGCCAGAGGTGTCACAACTGCACTTCTCATCTAGCCAAACATTCCTTTGCAAATAAATGGTTTTATTGTGCCTGAAAGTATTTTATCTGGTCTTTCTGGGGAACCTCCAAAACCCAAAGCACTTTTAATCCTGTGAAGGCCTACTCTTCAGTACTAGCCTTAACTACTTTTGCAAAGTTCCGAATCATTCACATGCTATTTCCATCCTTTAGATCTTCATTGGTTTCTGCAAGCACTCCCATTTTTTGTCCCACCTCATCTGAACAGGAATATCCCAGAAATATCCTAATTCAATTTCCTTGTCAAATGTCTCCTCTTCCTCCTTCAGTGTATTTAGTTGTCTCCTTTTCCTCCATCAGTTTATTTAGTTGCCTCTTTCTCCTTGTTCCTTTGATCATTATCCCATTGGGGAGGTGTTCTGGGCTCCTGCTTTAGCTCAGTTGGTCAGAGCATGGTGCTAATATCACCCAGGTTACTGGTTTGATCCCCAAATGGGCCATTCACTTAAGAGCTGGACTCAAAGATCCCTGTGGGTCCCCTTCCAACTCAGAATATTCTGTAATTCTGTGAAAACAATCTTAAGACACAGCAATCTCCTGTCGTCACAGCAAGCCTCCAGTGCTTCCCACCTCTTGGCCAAAAAGATGGGAGATGCTACATCACACTGGGGTCTATCCATTCTTTTGCCACCATCCCCAGGATGCCAGTGTTCATGCACCCTTTCAGGGAGACAGAGACACCTCTTGGAGTGAGACTTCCCATAAACAGGGCTGTGCCAGGAAGGACACGCACACATCTGAACATCCTGCCTAACGTATTTGCAGGTGCAACTAAATAAGGGAAAAACAAAGGGGCTCAGTAGCCAAAGAGTTAGGGGCCAGCTCCCAACTATTCTGAATCCAAAACCTCCCAGTTCATTCCCCAGCCTCTCAGAGGCTGCCTGCTTCCCACACAAACTACCCATGTGCCCTTGGAGATGTGAATATGCTGCCCATGCAGAGGCTGAACACCAGTGAGTTGAACACCTGCAGTCCATAGGCAGTAAGGGCATAACACACCTAAACACACCTAGATAACTCACCCAGAGAGCAGATACACATTTTAAACCACAAAAACACCTAATGCTGGCTGCTGCAAACACCTTTTTATGATGCTAAATCAAAGCAGCCACAGGGGCCTTGCATAGAGGCTGCTGGCAAGGCATGAGTCCAGGCAGTCATTCCACGCTTCCCAACACTATGGGGACCACCTGCCTCAGACTGGGAAGCAAATGAGTATCGGGTGTCAGCCCTTGCACCAGGGCTACTGGTAAACTGTTTGTCCTGCATACTGAGCCAGGGCTCAAGGCATGGAGTCCTTGGCTGGAGTCACACTTATTCACCAAAGCCAGACTAGATGCAAATTTAAACACTGAGGTGACGTCTATACATCTGGACACATATGCTCACAGCAAGCTCACTATCTCTGCTGGCCAAAAGAAATATGGTACAGCCCGTCCCAGGGGTTCACCCTTTTAGACAGACCTCTTCCACACTGGTGGGGCCTCCTGGAACCCTGCTGAGACTGTCAGCCTTCAAGGACATCCATATGAGATGAGTCTGAGGCAGATAACCCTGAGAAGGACAGCCTATGTGGTGAACTGGCCTTTAAAGGCAATGAGGACCAAAAGGTGATGGCACAGTGTCCCAGCCCCAAGGTGTTCTGCAGAATTCACAGCATAACAAAATTAGCACCAGTCCGCTGGGGCTCACCACATGATTCATCAAGTCTCTGCCATCACAACATGTACATTTGTGGCTGTGACAGCCCACCCCACAAAGGCAAAAGCAAAGAAAAAAAACAAACACTGCCAGGATCCCTTCTCAGCTTCCACATCCAGCAGCTCCCTCATTACCCAGATCCACCATTGCCAAGGGATTTCCTTGGGAGAGAGCTCTCCAGAAAGGCAGACAACATCATAGGTGTTTTCTCATCCATCTGCTAAAGGTAAATCCATCTTTGGAACAGCTTAGGAGCCAGTGAACTCAGGCAGCAAGATTCCCAGCATGTCCAGATGGCTGCTTGGCAAAGGCATGGGAACTGCCAGCTCGGTAGCTGGCAATCCCACTGCACCCACAAGCTGCTGAGTGTGCTCACCCCATGCCAGGCACGCTGCTCTGCAGACACCCCTGAGGGTTCCCATCCCCATTTTTCTTCCAGGCAGCAGCCATCTTGAGCAGCCAGGGAGCAGCCTCCCTTCTGCAGCAGGAGAGCCATCCTAGGTATTGCAGATACTCATTCCATCTGCTCCTCTGCCCCGCTCCCCAGGCACGCGCAGGAGGGAATGGCCAGCTTATTGCTCTTCTCCATGGGGAAGTATTGAAGAGTGCCAGCTTTGCTGCCCAACAGAGACCATCCATTCTGACCTGATAGCATCCAGGTGGGCTTACAGGTAGACACAGGCAGTTTCTGTATGCAGCCTAAGACCCATGCACAGACTACAAGTGCTGTGCGTTCAAGCAAAAGGATTCATTCTGGGAAAGGGTGTTACTACAGGCTTGAGAACAAAAGCTGGTCCTAGCACTGTGACCTGGCTTTGCCTCTATCCTGCTTGGATGGCTGAAGGGCAGAACTCCAGTGGTCCCTCTAAAAATGTTGCACCTCTTTCCTTCAGGTTTAGGAGATCCCAGTATTGACTCAGATAAACCTCTCATTGTGCCAGGTCTCCCTCTGACAACATCAGTCTCTAGGAGAACATCATCCACAAAATTCTTGCCACGTGTAACGCCTGCCATGCTGGCAAGAGGACATAACAGGGCTGACAAGCTGGCCACAGCATCATCCCCACACACAGCAGTGGCAGCCTGGGACATGCTCAGGAAGGTGACCTAAACAGCAAACACCAGACATGGCCTCTAAGATTCCTGTCCCGGTGCTCTCACTAGTAGTGGGACACAGGTGAAACTGCACCTCATGGAAAAACAGGCACAACTGAGGACTGAGCTAAAATAACACTTGATTTAAGCCCAAGTTTGTATAAAAGAAGTCTCCACAAATATTTTTTTAAATTATAAAATATAACTTTTTCTGCAATCTAAAAGCAAGCTCTAATTTTTTTTTTTAGAAAGTTAAAGTCTTAAAACAGTTTTTGCTACATTCATTTTGACCAGAAGATGAGCTGGCATAAGTTACTCAGAAGTAACGTGTTTTAGGAAAGGGAACATATGTGCCTAGAAAATAAAAAGGCATAGATAAAAACTTCATGATCTCATTTGGACCATCTTTTGTGAGTTACTGCCCTGGAAAGCAGAAAGTCTTTGCTACTGAATATAGGTGGAAAACATAATTTGCAAAAAAATCCTATTGAAAGATGAAATAAAATTCCTTAAGCTAAAAGAACTCATATGTTAGAGAATTTGTATCCATTACTTATTTTGGCAAAAAATTATACAGCTGACTAAAGCTTTTAAACAAAAAACAAACACTGAAGAAAACAGAATATGTGTTTATAATACTCCCTTTCATTAAAAAAGGGGGATTTGTTCCTATTTGGATCCCCAAATAAAGCATTTGCCAGTGTTTAGCAAACACTTTTTCAGCTGCTTTTGAACATCTAGGCGTATCCAAGGCATTTATCCCAGAATCACACAATCACAGGATAAGCTGATTTGGAAGGCACCCTCAAGGTTCATCAAGTCCACCTCCTGGCCCTGAACAGGACATCCCCAAGAGTCACACCCTGTGTCTGAGAGCACTGCCCAAACACTCCTTGAACTCTGTCAGGCTTGGTGCTGTGACCACTTCCCTGGAGAACCTGTCAAGTTATACTTGTCCAAGTTTGCCTCTGAAATATCTCCCTCTTCCAAAAGTCTCATGATGAGAACTGCAATTTGCTCTACATGTCCTCCACATTTTCTCATGGAACTAGCAGAGGTTAGTTTGGTTGTAAGGTCCCAGAATCTATTCCCTGCACTGAGACACTGGAGGTTGCCCCAGCACACACAGAGAAAAGCACTGTAGGCTCTAGTCCTTGGGAACAGGAGATTAAGTCCATTGCCAGAGCAGCCAAATCAGAGAGCAGCACAGGTCCTTGATGGACATCAGAGTCTAAGTGGGGTCTGTTTAGATGGTTAAGACCACTCACGAGATGGGACCAATATCTTATTTTTCCAAAGCGATTTAACCAAAACTAAATACAAACAGGAGTATCTCCTCTCAAAATCAGACATTCTACAGAAGAAAAAATTGTTAGACTTTAGTTGCTTTATTTCAGCCATATATGACTCTTGATTTATCTCTCAGTCTGAATCATTTCTGATTACTACAACAGGCCTTATGATAAAGACAAAAAAAAAATAAAAGTATAAAATTCAAAATTCCAGTTAGGAAAGTACTATATTCTCATTTAATTTCAGGTTTAAAGATTGGTGAAGGAATTTTTGTTTCCACACTGTGATGATCATTTAAAATAATCAATCCAACAAACAATAAGGAATCAAAATACCATTGAGAGGAATCTCTCTTGCTTTGGTAGCCACTGTGATATCTCAGTGATATCATTAACTTACCTCATTCTCTACACTGCATGCAATATGAGCATGACAGATATCAGCCTCATCAAAATTTTAAACAGCAAAGAATCCCAGCATTGCCTACATCATACTGTACTGTCCAAAATGAAATCTAAGCTACAGATTGCTGAACTTTTCTGGGTAAAGATCTTCCTATTTAATTTCTTCTTTCATCACAGAGGTCATTTATGTCTTCCTGGTGTCTCCTCTACAAGACTGGAAAATAATTAACTCCTATTCCAATCACTGCATTTTCTTCACACTCTGTGAATGGCGATTCCTTAGGGCTGCCCACAAGCTGATGTGTCTGCTCACAGTGCAGGCTCTCCTGAAGTGAGCAGGGCATTTCTGGCCATGCTCATCTTCTGCTCAGAATACTTCTATAACGATGTCCTGTCTCCCTTCAGCCAGAGTCTCACACCTCATTTTCAGATGTTCACCCTTCCAACCCAAGACCAAACCCTCTGTGGAGAGACCACACAGACAGAAACAGCAGAATTTCCTCCACTTACAGTGCCAGGAACAGCTGCCCAAACTTGGCTACTAACCTCCAGCTGGGTATGTGATTAAAGCCAGATGCCCTGCCAAGTACGTTGTCTACCTTGAACTGCATTAACCTGCTTCCTGTCCACTTTCCTCTGTCCTCTTTTCCAGCAGCAGGAGCCTCCCAGGGGCTTTCTCAGGAGGGATTTGCTGGTAAGGCACAGCTCACACAGTTCTCTCAGCTACACAAGGCTNGCTTTCCAGCAATTCACCTTCATTCAGGGGCTGTGGTGGTGAAGACCACTGTATTTTGCTTTCTCTCCTTGATATCTATATTGGGTTTTGTGCTATCCAAAGAATCAATGATCTGATTCTTGAGAGGCAGTGACCTCTCATGGGACTTGTGTTGCCTATCGCCATAGAAAATGTAGCAACTGAAGTCTGTGGTGAATTTTACTTTCAAACATTTTTCAGTCTAAAACTATAAGTAATAACTATTTCTGGAGTCCTCTGGCATCCATGTGGCCATCCATGAACTGCTTCTTGCACCTGGAACATGTGAAAATCTGATTTCAAAAGAAGTTACTACTCTTGCATGGACTAGGTTGCTGGAAACAGACTGGCAAATAGATTGCTTCCAGTCCACACTTCAGCTAAAAATAAAAAATGCCTGGAAGAAGATTTTCCTCCACTTGCTGTAGATGGCTAAGTAGATGTGATGAAGAATTATGCCTTTCTCTACAAAACTCACCTGAGACTAGGTGGAGTATATTTTAAGCCTTGAGAATGGCACCAAAGCTTTAAATAGCTTATTATTCTTTAATTTGTTGTAGGATCTTTGAAGGCCACCTAACTACATCACTCCCTTCTACTCTGGGACACCTCTCACCAGGTGAGACAGGCTCACAGCCTTGGGTTGTTAAATAGAGAGATAATCAATGTAGAATTAGAAGAAGAGACAGGAAACTTCTGCATGTGAAGTTTACTTATCTTTATAAAAAATGCCTTACATAAACCAGATCTATGCCCAGAGCTGCGTCTCAGTTCATAGTAAGCCCTTAGGAAAGCATATGTGCAGCTAATGGAAAACAAATGTCTATTTTGGCAGGGCCTGCAGCTAATGTCAATTTTTCCCCCCTTTGCTAAATAAATAAAAAAATCGTCACAATGAAACAGGCTGACTGAAATACTTTGGTTTTCTCTTAACCATTTGAGTGCTTCTCTGATACACAACATATGTGACAGACCTTATCTCTGTGGTTCATGAAGAGGAAAAAAATGCTGAAGAAATCATGTTCATTTTCATTAAAACATATAATGTCCTCAGGAAGGAAGTTCAGAGTTGAAAGCATAGATATGCTTCATGGCTTGATAGCTCTCAGTAAGGACTGTTTTAATTAGAGTGTAATTTCTAGACTTTGTTTTGCTGGAGTCTGGCCAAAAACAGAACAAGAGCTCCACACAATCTTTAAACTGCTCTCTAAAGAAAACAAAAGCCTAGAGAGGGCAGAATTATTAGCTGTGGCTAATACCTCAAAGCAAATTAACATAAAGTATAGTTATTGTTCGTTTCTGGGGCAAGAGCAGTACTGTCAACACAAGCGTAGAAACCACCAGAAAACAATTCATCATCAGGATTACGGTCACTAACTCATAGGAACCATACCAAACCGCAAGCCAGAACACAAGTAAGAGTCTGACTTTAACTCAGTAACAACATGAATTGAGGGTCACCAAAGAGCCTGTAGGATGTTGGCTCATACCGTGGTTGAGAAATCACTAACATGGAAATACCAGGGCTGGTAGAAAATTCTGTGAATTTTACCTTTCCTGATCCTGAAGCATCTGATTTCCCAAAGCTTTGTCTCTTCTGGGACAGCAGATGCCAAAGATTGCAAGGGTGTACAGGAGAAGAATCACTCCTCTATCATTCTCCCTTTCCTTAAACAGCTGCTGGAAAACATGGTTACAGGGAGACCAGACTGGTCTTGGTTTCATCAGGCCATTGTAGTCTTCCACTCCTCCCTAGGCATGCAGCTGAGGAGGTGCAGCATCACCTCCTGAACCCTGAACCCTGAACCCAGGCGCAGCACCTTGCCCTTGGGCTTCCTAAGTCTCATGAGATTTCCACGCACCCACTTCTTGAGCCTGTCCAAGATAACACAGGCAGAGTCACAGAGTGACACTGGGAGAAAGCCATCAGAGAGTTTTCTGGGATAGGTGTTAGAAAATGTGCCTTGTGACTGTATGAAAATAAACTGTCATCTGTTTTTTGACTACTTTCACATTAAAGCAAATAAGCCTCTTTGGCCCTTTAAAAATAAGGGGATTTCACCAGAGAAAGCAGTAAGGCAAGTAGGAATTTCTCTCACATTTGAGGAGAAATTCAAACCATTGGCATGACCTAACTTTTGAGGAACAGGCTTTTCAAGAAACAAAAGGGGCCAGGAGCTTTTAAACTGATCTGGAAGTTGCTAACATGAGTCTTGCTGGAGTGACTGATACCTCAGGCAGCCATTTCTCTACCTTCACTACAAGGAGTAATCTTCCACAAAATAACAGCTCACAGCCAGCAATGGNGTCTTCAGGCTCTGTGGGTACCATGTCCCTGCACTGCCCCTGAGTCTCTGCTGCTTCTCTCTTCACTACAAATTTAACCTCAGATTGCTGGTCTGCTGGGCTTCTCTGCATATATTACAGCAAAGACTTGCCAATAAAATGATGGATGTAAGAGGTGTTAGATCCACAAAAAACCTAACGTTAAGACTTCAGTCAAAAGTCACCACCTGGGTAGCAAATTGGACCCACCAGAGAACTTTGCTACAACAGGAATTTCACATCCTTTTTGTAGACTATACAGGTTCAGGCAGTAGAGTTCAGATTGCTTCAGCTAAAATAAGGAAAACAACTGCTGCTTAGGAGGACCATTTGCTAAGAAGCCTATCTCTCTCAGCTAGTTATCCAGGCACATAAATTGTTGGGAAGATGAACAAAAAGGTGTCTCTACCCTGAAGATACCAACTCTGAAAGACATAAAATAATGAAGAATATTCTAGGCTAGAAGCTCCCTGCATTTATCCGGATTCAGTTTGGTTCAGTATAGCGTGGGGTGGATCTTAACACCTTCAACACAGCTTGAAGATACATATTATTTACAAACTGTCCTTATCTCAGAAATTATCAGTCATAGAGCATCAGTCCAGGGATGGACTGATGCAGTGGGAAGAGGCTCTAGAAACAAACACCTCATCATTTGGTAATTGCGAAGGACAAAGTCATCTTACAAGCCATTAAAGATTTTTCAGAGACTTCGGCCATCACTTAGCAAAAGAAAAAGACATCAGAGGCCATCTAGATCTGGCCACAGAGGAGTTACCAAAGTCATCATGAAGGAATATCGTATTCCGCACACACACAGATGTTACCTTCGGGTGCAAGAGTGGACCCACTTATTTTTCTGTGATGGATTTTAAAAGCAAGCAATGACAAATGGACCCAGAAGGTGGGGAAAGCCTACAGCACAGAGTCTGAGTCAACAGAAAAGACTGTGGTTGCAACAGCTTGTAGAACACAGATAATTTTGGAATAGCTGGCAGACCTCTCTAACCATCTTGGCTAAATCTAAATTCCAACATGTTGCATGCTTAAAAAAAAAAGCCAGCAAACCAACAGAGAAGCATAATCAGCAAGGACGAAATTTCCATCAACAAAAGCAAAATAAGACTGTGCAAAACCAGCCAAATTTCCAGCTTTACAGATGTGCAGAGTTCTGTAGGGCTCTGCCATGACAGAAAGTACATTTGGAGCTTCTACAGGATCCTTGAAAAACTCCACATACCTGGTGGCAACAGGACAATATTTCTCTGGTCACCTGAATGCAATGAAAATTTTCTGGAATTTCAAGAATTCCTTGTGACTCCTTTTGCCTTGGTATTTCAGTATATCGAAATTCATAATACTGGACAGAGATGCTACTACACGGGATTTGGGGACAGCATTATGACACAAGTACACAAAAAATACCCCATGAAATAATGCTAGTCTGGTACAATATAGCTTAAGACCTTGCAGATAAACAATTACATCACCCATGAGAAGTATTTGAATATACATTATCCGTGGCACAGCTCTGGTGTTTTCTAGCAATCAAAGCTATTTCAGAAACAAAGCTTCAAACATACAAATTGGGAAATTGAGACCCTGTCAGCAGCCAAAATTCTCATTAATAGATGCTGTGCCTATCCCAGGGTCTTCCATTCATTCTCCCTTGGACCATGCATATACTTTGCATTAAATACAACCATAGTGATTCAGAAAACCTCACTATTTCTTTTTCCTCTAATCATTTCGCCTCATAAATCTACCAATGTGTCCATAACCAATGGGAATTCAAATCAGAGTTTTAACTTCCCATAATAGTGTTTCTCAGGGATTTAGTTCTCCAACCAACATCCCTGTACAGCTGGCTTGCAATGGATTTGCAAAGTGGTAACACTAGGACTTTTTCTGGCTCAGCAAGGACCAAGACCTGATCACCCAAATGATTTTATTTCCTGGAACCCAACAGAGTATGTTAGGAAACAACAGTCTTCTTAGGAGCTCATGCTCTCCAGTCACCATCTTCCTGGGCTTCTATGAGACTTGCTAAAGTACCTAGCAAGTGACTGCTTCCAGATGTCCTGCAGACTTCAAGGCTGTGAGCAGTGTAACCCCAGCATGACGCAGTGGGAGCACAAGGTAAAACTGCACCCAGTCATGACTCACAGGACTGCTGAGACACCTCCTGAGTAGCACTTCTGGCTACACCAGACCACCTGTTCTGCTGATGTTAGCCAAATTTTTCCGTGACAGCCCAGACTTCTTGCAAACACTGCCCTTGGGCTGGTACTTCTCTTTCCATGCCCAAGTGCAANCACTACAGTCCTCTGAAAAAGATATTTGAAATAATCTCTCCATGTTAGTATTACATTATTTATGCTTCATTCCAGCTATCTTTTTTATTTCCTGTGGACAGCACGTTGATTTATTCATGCTGTCAGCCAGCCTCCACTGACTGTGTTTTCAGTAAAAAACTGAAAGGAAGATTTAGCCACCTACTCCCCAGATGCGCACTGGCTCCCGCACTATGGCATGCGTGTCAACATCAGCAATAAACATCTAATT
>WAAG01036325.1:10383-36687 GCA_013390105.1 Tichodroma muraria | reverse complement strand
GAATCCTGCCATGTGTTGTGTGTAGCCATAGAATACAGAACCACTGTGTCTTATTTATCTACGTAACTCTGGAAAACTCTGGCAGCCTTACAATTAAACCTCCTGCCTTGTTAGGGGTTACTTTCTGAGTCAAATGTCAAACCCCAAGAGTGCCCCAAACATCAGCCTAATGAGGGGAGTCTTTTGGCCTTACTTCACTTTAGAGGGGAGTCTAAGATCCCAGTCAATGCTTAGTCTCCTTGGGCCAGAGCATGTCTTTGGCCAGCAGACTGTCCTGCAGAAGGAGCTGCTGACCATCTGCATCCTATCACAACNTCAGTGGCAAACAGCAATGGTGGGGGATCACTCACTTTTCACAGCCTCAAACCTGCTGCTTGTACCATCCTCGGAGGAAGATTCCCACTGGGAAAGGGAAGATGGTATAACGCAGGCAATATCCTCCTGCAACCCCTTTACATTTTGCCTTGGACCCCTCTCTCCCCTCCTGTGCCAACAGGCATAAGAACATAGGTTGGGTTTTCTGACTCAAACACACATTTCTTGACATGTTTTGTTGTAAGGAGGGCCTTTAAAACTATTTTCATAAAAGCTGATCTGGCTGTGAGACTCATTATTTGTTATATTTGAGTGAAAACCATGTCTTCCTTTGATAAACAAAAATCTTCCTAAATATCCTGATGGGAACTACTCTAAGGAAGCCAGTGCATTGAGCATACCAGCCAAGGCAGAGAGAGCATGAACAAGCCCAGTTCTGAAAAAATTAATTCTTTCAAATTTTCCACTAGGAACTGTGGGTGTGCCATAGAACATGGCTCCTGACAAAGGAATCCGTCATTTGAAAAAACCCCAAAACACTACTGGGGCTTAGGTATGAGACAAAATGAAAGCATTTACATTTCTGTCTTTCATAAATTAAAAATACACGGTGTTTTGAAAGTGCTGTATCAAAATTTAAAGGAATTTTTGAAATCTCGATTTGTACTAGTCTTAAACCCAGCTTTGGAACATCTGCTTGTCAATGACTGTATCATTATGAGCATATGCTGTCTTCAAAGACTCAGACAACACAAGGGGGGGAGTTGTTTTTTTCTCTCTCTCCTGTGTATATGCATTTACATCCATATACAACAATCCAGAGAAACTGCACTCGAAATAAAATATGGAGCTATGCCACAACACCCTGGCATAATAAACATATATATGTCTACAGCCATCCATTATACATGAGTACTATGGCATAGATCCGTAATTTTATCACCACGCAATTCCCCTTGATTATACTGACAACCTTAATAAGTTCCAAAGAATTTGGCTTCCATTATATCCTGCAGCTGAAAAAGTTGGCAAGCAATAACTTAGCAGTAAACTTCAATTTTCCCTTACCTTTAAAAAAAATTAAAGAAAAGAAAAGAAAGAAGGAAAAGGAAAACTTTGGCATAATATCCAGGTGTAAAAATAATAGCATAGCAGTAGTGAAATCATTTTGCTTTTATCTGCTGGCAATCAAAGAGGTTGCAAAAATACAGTCGGTGTACATATCACTGTTTTCCTCCTTTTAAAGACATGTAAGACAATCCTCCTAGATAGATAATAAAGAAAAAATATACCTGAACATCCTTCTTTTCAAGCAGGAAATTCTGATATACTTAAAAGCTCCTGTGCACATCTATTACTTCAATTTTGCTAATATTATCATTATCACAGAGTTATCTGGGGAAGGCAGTGATTACCAAGCCACAAGGAACACATCTGGAGTCTGTCTACACAAAGGGTGCAAAAAACACATACCTTGATGCTCTGTGTCCAGAAGAAAAGCTTTTCTATTACCGTTCATTAACCAACATTTTATGAAAGGCACAGTCAGAGGGTACACATATGAGGTCCTCATCAGACTGTGATTTGTGGATGACATTTAGTACCCCAGTGGTATTTACATCACCCCAAGTAACCAGGGGCCATGGAAAAGACTGCCAGCACCATGTGCAAGAAAACTGGGTTTGGAGTTTTATATTGTGACTCAGGTTTGGTACAAGGGGAAAGTAGAAGATTATTTACACAAGCAGGAAAAAAACTACCCAGACAGGATCTCAAAATCACCTACGAATTAGACAAAGAAATGATTGCTGTTGCTGGCAAGGAGCAAACTGACTCACACTTCATTCATGTGGCTGCACTCTCTTCTGCAGGATCTGGGCTTCCTACGAGAAATAACTGAGTAAGAGAACAGTTAAATACAGCTCAGGAGGTTCTGCTTTTACCAATTTGATCTTGTGAATCACTTTGCCTCTGTCCTTCACTAATGAACCTGCTCTCTACAAATGACATAGGTCTTCTTTTTTCAATGTAATCTGATTTAATATTATTAGTGTGGTTTCCACTATGTTGCCACAAGACAAGGCATTAAATTTTAGAAAAAAAAGCCACTTTCTCAATTGTACATAGGACTTGAATACTCACCATTAATAAAAGTGCACAGGCAAAATTTATCATTGAAAGGCAATCTAAAGATTGACTCAATTATTTTCTGTATGAAAGTGCCTAGAATGCACCTTTTCATTTTCCCTTTACAGAATAAAAGGGCACAAGTCAGTGGGGTCCTCTGTGAAGCCAGATGCATGCACATGTGGAATATTCTCCTTTGCACACATTTTTATGGATAGCCCACCAAGTGTCACTTCTTCAACATCCCTGGAGAATGGCTTTTCATATAGGCTCTTCATCTACAGGCTTATTCCATGAGTCTGCATGATACAAAATTCGGTGTTCAGATGAAAAATGTCTTCTCTGTCTGAACTGCCCTGGCCTCTAGAGCAACAGGAAGACACCATAAGCCAGGCTGCAAATCAGTCCCTGGTGACACTCTTCAAATGTTGACCAAATTTATGCACAATCCAGGATTACAGTTTTAACAATAATTTCCTAGAAAAGAGTCCGCATTTTATTCCAATCCAGTGCAACAGGCATTATAAGCCTTTGTCTTAATAGAGTAACGTTATTGCTTCTGAGTCATTTTTTCCATCCACAATGAAAAGTAGTCTTGCTAAAAAGCCACCCAGAGGGCTCCAATGGCTTCACCTTCTACATAATGAGGTTAAAGACACTCTACCAAATTCTGATGTTTTTCAACCCAGTATTATATCACTTTGTCTGTTTATAACAGCAACATAAAGAAATATAAATTCCTGTTTCCGAGAGTCACTGTGGCACCTATAAAACTGGACAGGCTGAAAGATCAAAACAAAAGCCTAAAAAAAAGATGCGGCATAAATTGCCTATCCAAAAATACTTTAAAGGTGGTTTCATAAAATGTCAACACATCCATATTTTTAGAAAATGATGAAAGGTAAGTACCCAAAAGAATTTGATTAATACTGACTGCATGGCTGTTCTCATGCCAAAACTGGAGAGTACTCGTAAAAACAAGAATAAAAAGATCCTCCATACTTTTAAAGCAAGATAATGCTTTATCTATAGTCATACACCCTTCCAAAAGCAAGTTATATTGCAATGCATTGTGCTGAGAGACATTAAACCTGGAAAACCTATCAAATGGCTACAACATATTTTAAAAAATAATCAGTGATAATGCTCCGCAGAGAGCAGTGAAAAATAATGACATCAAACCAAATACATGGCCCATGCAGTTAATACATTTGTCTGTGTGCTGGCTTTGTACAAAGTAGAGCACAAACAAAAAAGAATACAGCAAACAACAACAACAAAACCCACAAAAAATCTCAGTTAACTAGACCCTGAATCAAAACTGCAGATCTGAACGCTCTGAATGTCCATGAAAAAACAAAAAAAAGTCTAATCAATGCAGATGAAGTAAAATTTCACTGTTTACTCAGTGAAAGTCACTAGAAGAAAAAACAAACCAAAATGAATTTGGTATCACCTTTACATCCACCCAAATCACTCTGTGGGTATCAAACATGACCATGTAGGATTTGGTGTAACTCTGTGTCTTGGTCTTGTTACAACATTCTGCGGGAGATGCTTTCCTGCAGCATGTGCCAGATGGACCTCAAGTAACACTGAATCCCAATAGCCCAAGTTGATGTGTTCTGCACAACGGTAATGGACACAAGTATGTTTATTAGACTAGAAATAAAAAGCTATTAGTCTGCTGGAGCTCAGGCTTGTTTTCAAAGAATTATTTCCTTCCAAATCACTGGCAACAAAGAGGTGATGTCAAAAACCCGATGTCAATAGTCCCTTTGGACAGGAACTGTGCTTGAAGGAATCTCAGCCCATGGGCTGAAATCTCTCCTCTAGGCATATTGCAAAAGGTAATTTGGGACTTCTATGCAAAAGCAACCGTCATCACCCTAAAATCACTAAGGCAACACAGCAAGAGCTAAATCGTGGCTTCAGCATGGAATAGCTGATCTATATTGAAAGGCAAAAGATTTAAAGAAACCAGGTGTACCATATTATACACACTGTGGCCAGTGCTGGCTGGCTGCTACCAGATAAGATTTTCAGTCACACAACAGTTCAGCAGAGGAACTGGAAACACTGAAATCTAAATTTGACAGGAAAGCTCACAATCTAAAGCTGCCTGATGTCTCTTCAGCTTCAGACAAACTTAAGGTCTGTGTTAGAAGGGGAAGGTTAAACAGACTGACACCTCCTGAATGAGCACAGGATTTTTACCATTCCTCCATCATGGCCCAGTCCTAGAGATTTCCTTCCCCTTCTTCCTTGTTTTGGGCAGAATGCCTTCTGCTTGCAGCACCTCACCATCTGGTCCAACCCAAAGGTACGTCCCTGCTTTATCAATTCAGCACTTCTTTTCACAATTTCACTTGAAAGTGCACATGCCAGATAAGGAGAAATTTCTTCCAGATGTCAGGAACTGAAAATGAACTTATCCTTATACAGAGAGAGGTGATATTATGTGACGAAAACACTGTGGGATAATTAGAAATAGAAAAAAGTCTTCTTTTAGAGGTCAGTGTTGAGCTGTCTGTCAAAACATTTTAAGTATTTAATGTCTCCACAGAATTCCCCACTCTACCTATGCCATCCAGAATTCATCTAAACAAAGATTCGGGAACATTTCAGAAAGACAGACTATGTATTGAAGAAAAAAACCTAAAAAGATGATAAAGACAAATCTCCCTTAAATACAGCTTGGTCCTAGGATTTGTCCTATCCAGCTCCAAGGGAGTGCCTTCCATGCCCACAGCTCCCCTAAGGGAACTGGGCGCACCCCACCATGAGATGTCAACTCAGCATTCCCATCTCTGGGGACAGAAGTGAAGAGAGACCCTCTGAGTTGTATCTACAAACTCCAAGTCACACAAGTGAGGCATTTTCTAGATGCAAGGCATGTTTTCTCGACTCCTCACCACAACAACTTTCCCTGTACAATGGGAACAAAACAAATGCACCCCTTGTTCCAAAATCCAAGTGTGGCATACACACATGATTGAATGCTTGCTGCCATAGTAGTGGTTTATGACTTACTACATTTAGCCTTGTTCTTTGTAGCTGCATTAATATATATTATTTTGCTTCACATGAGACTAAGTCTGGTTTTGATTAGGCTTGTAGAGACCTGTCAGAAAGTCAGACTCAAGCAAATAAGCCCCTGTAGGTTCTCTTGGAAAAGCCCATAAAATGTCTGTTGTTCATTTAAATTAGGCTCAGAAAGAAACATAAACCTGAAGGCTGCAAGTGTTTATACATTTGTTTAAGATTTTTTTTTTGTGGTGCAGAGGAGGCTGGGAGAGGAGCTATTCAGGGAATAAGAATAGTCAAAGAGCAGCCACGGGCCCAGACCCTCATTCCTGCACACAAAGCAAAGGAAAAACAGGCTTATGCAGGCATCCTGAGCTGTAGCATAAATCCCTCCCATGAATTTAAGCCCAGCAGTGGAGAAGCAGCAAGACTACTTTTCTGAAACCATTAGGTTGTGGCAGCAGCTAAAGCGAGTTCTGAGAATACTTTCCTATATGCAGCTTGCTTAATCACAGTTTTTCCACACATCTCTGAGCCTCAGTTGAGGAAATCTGCCTGGCAAGGCACTTGAGCTCCTCCACATCTAGCTCAGGCCTTCCCATGGGGTTGCCATCCCCAGAATGTGGTACCTGTCCTACACTTAAATGCCCCTACACACAGTAACACTTTGCCCTGCTTAGAGTGGGTATGTCAACCAGCCCCTTTATCTTATACTGTACTTTTATTTTCTTAAGTGCTTACTGAACTCTAGTTCCATGTTTTCGCTGCCAGGGGTGAGGTCTGCAGTGCCAGTATTGCTCTTCCACTCTCACTCTGTGCTGTCTGAAACTCTCCTTACAGTTGGGTTTACTTTGGAGGCATCGCTTGAGTGCCTGTCAGCTGTTTCTGAGCCAAGCAGGCTGGCTGCTCCCTGCCCCTCTCCCTTTCATGCATGCACATGTGGATCCTCAGCTCTCCCACACTCTTGACTCACACATTCTCCATATGATGGTAATAGGCTCTAAACTTCATTTCTTTGCTCTGTCGCATCTGGGTCCCACAGGCTCCAGCACGGCCCTTCCCCATGTGCAGATCCATGGCTGTCCTCCAGAGTCTCCTCCAGGCGCCTGCCTGCACACTTTCCTGCCCAGCACCATCCCTCAGGTTTTCGGGTCACATCTCCTACTGCTGGGCTGCCATAAACCCAGCATTGCCTCCCAAAGCCTCTGGCTGCATGTTTTTTCTGGGGGATTCACCTGACCACTGCATGCATGTATACACACTGGTTTTGTCTGCTACTCCTGCTCAGCACTTTCTCAACGTGTTTTTGGCCTCCCAAGCTGGGATAGAGGACAGGAACAACCTCTAAGGTCTCTGAAGGTGAAGAGCCTCCCCCAGGACCTCCAGCAGCTGCTAGTCCTGACCTCTTCAGGGGTTAAATGAGCCCTGTCCCTGTACAAGTGTCTCGGCCTTGAGGTTGCCACTCTAGGGGGCAGACAGATTCCCTCTGGATTTTGATGACTGCTAATTATGTAACAGTTTGAGAAATAAGTAGGTCTAAACACAACTTGGAGGTCCTGCACACCTGTCTTTGACCACTCTAGATCAGCATTTAAGTCCCCAGCAGGGAAATTAGTACCTTGGACCCCAGCAGGAGAGAATTTCTCTTTCCTATTTTTTTTCTTTCTGGCCATCCACACAAACGCTTACAGAGATGTTGTAGCTGCTGCATCAAAGCTACCAGAACAAGGTCCCTTGCTGCCCACCGCACAGTCCTGGGAACTGTTTGGGCATCTCTCAGTACTGAAACTTTCTACTAGTTGTTCTTGTTGTTAGCAGGAAGGTGGGAAGACACTGGTTGGTTCAGCAGGGCAAGTGACAGGTGCTGCCCTCCATTCAATCCAAACCTCTCCTTCCTACCACATCAGGGTTCGGCTGCATTTGGCTGAATACCCACATGCTAATCGCAAAGGCAGTTAATAGGCACAAGGCATTATCTGTATCTTATCTAGTGTTAGAATTTGATTAATTGTTCCCAAAGACTGAGGCTTTTCAGACTTTCATTTTAATTAGGAGGAACAGTTGCCAAAAGCAATTTCTCTCAGGCAACTTTCACCCTGTGTTGAAGTATTCATTTATCTGATATTATTCCAAGGCTGGATAAAACCAAAATTTAAAAAAAAAAATTAAAAAAAAGTGCCAAACCCAAAACAATAGCAACAAAAACCACCCTATAAGAACAGCCCGTCTATTCAAATTCTGAGAAGTCTCCTGGACAGCAGCTTGAGGGAAGAGCTGACCTTGTGAAAAATCTCCTGTCCTTGGCCCAGCTGAATCTCCCAAGCAGCTTTGTTCCCTGTTTGCACTCCATGCTTCAGGGAGATGAGGAAGCTACTTTTAAGCCTATTCAAAATAAGGGAAAAGTGTACAATTACCTTCAAGAACATTTAAAGGCCCACATATTTCAGGGGCGACTTAGGAAGGCTCTTAATGTAAGAGGCAATCAATCTTCTGATCATATTCCCTCTGATCCTTCCTCCTTTATTATGCATAGGAATTTGTGCATGTAAACACTCATCCAGATGCCTAGGTTGTTTTTATTTATATGAGAGGATGGAGCTGTTCTAAGTGCACAGTACTCGGGCACAGAGAGTGATTGATGCTGTGCTACAGGAGGGTGGATGGGTCCGCAGCCAACTCATGGGACAAGGGGAGCACATTGCACCAAGCACTGATAATGGTAAGGCTGCATCAGCTCGCAGACACATCCCCTGTGAAATCCAGCCCTGCTGCACAAAAGGTAAGAAACTGTTCCCAACCCAAAGATTTTAGTCTGAAAGCCACAGAGTAGATGAACTGTGAAGTAAGAACCACGAGAACAATAACCACATCCTGTGGATGCACAGAGATTTAGGTACATTTACAGGGTATTTCAGTGACAGAGGCAATCCTGTACATGGTGACTGCTCGCCTATTACTGGTTGCATGATTCAGGCAAGAAGTGATGGCACCAAATAGTCTGGGGAAAGTGCCATTCAACCAAGGCAACAGACTTCAAAGCTCTGGATGACCCAGGACTTACAGATAAACAGCACAAATGCAGAACCATGGCAGAAAGTATTTTTAGAAGGACATTTTATCTGTGACAAGTGCCATACATATATTGTGGAGATGCCTACGAAAGCCCTTGGCAAATTTGAGAGGCAGGCAAATACAACTAAGAAAAAAAGCATTTCTCAAGAAATGAGAGCCATGTCATCAATAAATCAAAAGGCAAGGTTAGATGACTTATAAAATATTTCAATGTTATTTAAAGCTCTTGCTGCAAACCATCAGGTATATAGCTTCTGTTCTTTTCATAAGAAATTTCTAGTATTTCATTCTGTTGATACTGACAGAGACCTGTCCATTGAATGGTCTCTGATATTTCATCAAGTCTGTAGTGATTCTCTTCACATTTATTTCTTCTCTTGGCAAAGTGGACAAAAATAAAATTAAGTAAGATATTTTCCTTTCATCATCAAGCTCCAGGTAGCTACTCTGAAACTTTGTAAGGCTGGTTACTAAAATCTGTTCAGGCAGCTTAATGCAAAGAATCACTCTGCATTAAGTTTCAGCAATAGAGGAGCACACCATGATGCACTATGGCATTCACAGACACCATTGTCATGGTATGTGTGCAAATGGATGTCCAAAGTTCAGCATTTCATGGTTTCTAAAACAACCATGCCATATGAAAAGCATTTAGACATCAGGAGTCCACAAAAAAATGTGTGGATGAATTAAGTTCTAGGGGGAAAAAGACTCATCAATTTGAAACAACTGAGGATAATAAAGCTTATTAACTGATCACAAATATTGAGCCACTTCCCACAGACACACTACAATGGTACAATGAAACTGATAAGCGTATGATACAAAGCTCTTGTCAGGCCTTATCCTGAATACTGCGCACCATTTCTAGTCATCTGTACTCAAGAAAGATGGAATGAAACAGAAATATACCTGGAGCCACTCAAACAGGATAATCAAGTCAATGAAAAACCTCTCTTCAGAGGAGATGAAAAGAAGATTTGGTGATTCTAGTTCAGAGAAACAAAAACTAGAAGAAAAAATGATTGCTCTCAGCAGTAGGGCAAATACCAAAGGCAGGGAACAAGCACTTCTGAAGATAATCACACTGGCAGAAGAACAAAGAGGCATAGCCTGGAAATTAATAAATTTGGTCTGTATTCAGAAGAAAACTTCCAAGCATTAGAGAAATGACATTCTGGAACAACATTACAATTAAAGATACAGCATGGTGTTAAACAAACTTTCTTTTAAAACAGCAATTAATAAGTTGAAGAACATAATTATCCAAACCAGTTGTGACAGCAGCATTCCCTACAGTGATATCCTGAGGGTTCAGCAGGTACAATTGACTCTGTCTTTGATTAAAAACTGAACAGAGGTGCAGCTAAAAGCAGGAAGTACGTTCCTGATTCAAAGACTTTACAGACTTTATTAGAAAAACATCTATTTCAATCATAGACAAATGGAATAGTGAAGCAACTTGTCAGTCAGCTATCGCAACTGACAGATCACACAGAAGATAACAATTTTGCAAGCTGACATTTTCTTGAACTAGGTAAGACCTAGAAATAATTTTAAAAGGACAAATGTTAAGAGTAGTTAATTTCCAATCTGAATTTCAGTTTGGGATTTGTTATTATATATGTTCTTCAACAAGACTGGTCCCAGATAAATACCATTCACTTTGGAAAGACTCGGTAATTTAATTTTGAAAAACTGACCCCTCAACAGGAAGAAAATCTAAACTCAAACAGTTTCTCCAATAATGTATTGATAGTGATGTTCATCTTACAACACATACAGGATTTTCATATACAGGATTTTCATATTCGTATCAGGCAGCAAACTTCAGTAGTTCAGTCAGCAAGTTAATTCTCCATTTGACATCTGTTGATACTGCTCCAATCTGTGACTATTACGCATTTACTGGCAAAGCTCACTATGGCAATAGCTCTTAAAACTGCAGTTGAAATGAAAACCTGATTTTTCTATTCTTAAGGCAATAGTGCCATCTCGTGGGTAATATTCAGCTTTGTGTCCTATGCTGGGCAAAGGAGCCCGGAGCCTTTCTTAGGCAAACAATTCCTCAAGAAAATGAGATTTATCTTCTTTTCCCCCTAAGATGGCTCCCTCAGGTTAACACATAAATTTTCATCTAAAATGCCCACTAGCCCTTTCTAGTCACTATGGTAAGGTTTCATAAGATTTTTGCTCTGCTCCATGTTCCACAGCCCGTTTTGGTACACGCCAAGGAAGCACAACTCCTGCCTCCTGCCAGGAGGGTCCCATGGGCAGGAGGGAGAGCACCCAGCTCAACTTCAAGCAGTGCTACTCAGCATTGTTGAGCAGGACCAGCCTCGCCGACCAAGACCATGGTGTGAGTCCTCGGCTCTGCTGCACATGTTGTTAGACACACACACACACACACACACACACACACACACACAGAATTGCAATCACATCTTAACCCTGCTTCTCCTGACAACATTTTTGGATCGTTTTATCTGATTTTGGGCTTCTTCTCCTTTTAATGGCTTTTTCCCTCAGTTTCTGCAGAGTCTAAACAAAAAGAACATCTCACAAGCCAGAGAGGATCACACATCTTTTTACATTTAAAATGCTGTCTGTCCTGCAGAGCGTAAATGATGAGGACGCATCTGGTTTTCCCACAAGCAGTGGGTCCTCTTTATTTCCCTTTTTAATAATGGGGGTTACGTTTGCCCTTTTCCAGCCTATGTGAACTTCATGGGACTGCCATGACTTCTCATATATGATGGATAATGCCTTAGTCACTTCCTTGGCCAGTTCCTGTGGATGTTACTCATCAAATGTCAGACTTGTGAACCTTCAGGCTCCCAAGATGTTCTCAAACTCATGCTCCTTCTACAGAAGACAGTTCTGCATTTCCCAAATCCTTGATTTCACCTTCTACAACTTCGGCAACATGGCTGGAGCACTTGCTGGGGAAGACTGAGGCAAAAAAGTCATCGAATACCTCAAGCTTCTCCATGTCCTGGGTAACTAGGTCTCCTGTATCCTTCCTGACAGGACCCACATTTTTCCCTAGTCTTTCTTTTATTGCTGATGCACCTGAAAGTGCTTTTTTCATTAGCTATGATGCCCTTGGCCAGATACACTTCTGCTGGCGCTTTTGCTTTCCTACACAGATCCTTGGCTTTTGGGACAATTTCTCTGTGTTTATCTCAGGCTACCTTTCCCTGTTTTCACCCTCTGTAAGCTACATGTTTAAATTTGTCCAGAAGCTCCTTGTCCATTCATGCAGGTCTCCTGGTGTTCTTCCCTGATTTCATCTTTGTAGAAATACATTGCTTTTGACCCTGGAGAAACAACCCTTGAACATCATGCAGCTCTTTTGGGCCCATCTACCCTACAGGGCTCTATCCCACAGCACTCTGTCAAGACGAGCCTCGAAGAGACCAAAGTCTCTTTTCCTGAAGTGCAAGGTAGCTAGCTTGCTTCTCACTCTTCTCATTGACTCAAGGATCTCAAACCACACCACTTCGTGGTCACTTCAGCTCAGGCTGCCCTTAAGCTTCATATTCCCCACCAGCTGCTCCTTGTCAGTGAGAATGAGGTCAGCATACACCTCCCGACATTGGCTCCTCTGTCACTTAGAGATGGAAGTTATCATCAATGCATTTCTGGAACCTCCTGAACCGCCTGTGCCCTGCTGTGTTGTCCCTTCAACAAGGGCGGTTGAAGTCCCTCATGAGTACCAGGGCTTGCAAACATGAGGCTGCTCCTACCTGTCTGTAGCAGGCCTCATTGACTCAGTCTTTCTGGCCAGGTGGCCTGTAGCAGTTTCCCACTAATAATGACACCTGTTCCTGCCCTCCCTTTATTCCTTACCCAAAAGCTCTCAGTCAGCTCCTCATCCATGTCCAGGCAGAGCTCTGTGCACTCCAGCAGGTCAACAGAGAGGGCAACACCATTCATCTCCCCTGCCCTTCCCTCATAAGGTGCCTTTGCCTTTCCATTTCAGCCCTGCAGACACAGGAGCCATCCCACCACTTCTCAGGATCCCAATAAGGTCATAACACTGCAGGATGGGACATGTCTCTAATTTCTCCTGTTTACTTCCCATCCTACCTGCGTTTTTTAGAACAGAGGATTTAAGCTGGGCCCGTGGTGAAGATGACTTTCTGCCCAGAGTGGCTGGAATTCCTTGGTGCTGTTCCTTCAGGTGTTCTCCACTGACCTGCACACCCTCTCCAGGCACTGGCCATCTCTTTCTGGCTCAGAGAGCCAACTGGTATGAGTGGGATGGCAGGTCATCCTACATCTTATCACAGTTAAATCTCTTCAGGTCTCTCCAATTTTTATACTTAAAGTGCAATAAATGGCCACAGTAAGAGATACCTGGGCAGGACTTTTTCCCCTGTATTCACGACAATTACTGATACATTAATACGGTATGAAAGCCCATTAAGTATGACACTGAAGAGGCCTCAATCAAATTTTTCAAGCCTACAAGTACTCAGTGGCACACTTTCAAAATACTTCTAGTGGCAAACTACAAATTTTTATTATAATTTCTAAGTAACAATGTATTTAAACAAGGACTATTACTGCCTTGCTAAAGGACACGTGTGCATTCATACTTAAATGTTAATAAAGTAATAAAGTACTGGGGATTGCTGGAATATTGGCAGTTTATGACTGTTCTGTGCAACTTCTGCATTGTAGTTAGAAAATTCAGTTTATCACATGGATATATTTAAAAGGCTGCCGTGTGAGACTGGCACATCCTATGATTATCACTACTTTCTAAAATTGTAAACAAGCACTAATTAATTACATTCTTTTCAAGTAACAGCTAACCTCAACATTCTGCAACATTCACCGTTTAAGTTATATTAAACATCCTATCAAGATAAACTGCATCATTTGGAATCTGTGGAAAGAAAACATTCTAGATGCAATAATTCTATCCCCACCTACAAGATTACATCATAGGTTCCTGAGAGCTTTGAAAATTTTGCCAAACGTTCCTGTACTGCATGCACTTTTTTTTTTTAGTCAAAAGAGTTTAGTTTCTAAAATTATAAATAAGCCTTCTATAATTCTAAAAAACACACTGAACACAAACTCCATTTGAAGTGACAATTGCCATTCACATTATTGAGAGATTTGAGGTATTTCTGAAGAGAAAAGGCACCAGCCAAGTTGTTGAATCCAGATCGACTGCACCACAGGAACATGTTCAGTTAGCACCCTATGGAAGAAAAAGGTACATTTCAGTGTAACTATGTTTTCTAAATCTCTAAACTGGGTTGGCTTCAAGATCGGCACACAGTCATACTGCCTGAAATCCCTCACTTCACTGTCCCCACTTAGCCATCTCCTTGGAATTTGAAAGGCAGGAAGCCAGCAGCTGTGCAGCAGTAAACTGTCTTTTGTGTATGGAAGGAAACAAGTTTTACTTACTACAGCACTGGCCACAGTGAAGGCAACCAGCAGAGAGAAACCATGACATTGGTCCAAGTAGAGTGAAAAAACAAGCTCTCCTCCAAGTCAGAAATCTCAGCCTTTTTCCACACATAAAAAAAGGGCTACCCAATTTAAAAATAAGACTTGGGCAAGTATTTTAGAATCAAAGACGTTCAACATGTTATTTTGCTCCTTTGTCCAGTCTTTCAAGGACTTAATGTGAAAACCATGAGTCATTAGGAAGCAATATGCCCACTTACTCGGAGTTTTGACCCTCACTACTGAAAGACTGCGGCTTCGAGTCACCTGCAAGACAAACAGAAAAGGAAGATCAGGTGTGCTAAAGAACTGTACCCAAGAAAGCCACCTGGGGACCCATCAACATTCAGAAAATTTGCACATATATATCAGTGCAGCTCTATTTGTTACAAAGTTCAACAAATTTCTGGGGTTTTTTCACAGCCTGCACACACACAAAAAAGTGAGCCCTACCCAAAGCCTCTCACATTTTCAACATTCACATTTTAAGTTGAGGGCACTATGTCCATTTAATAAGATGGGCTAACAATTAGAAAAATATACACATTTTTTACAGAAATAATTAAAAATGCTGTGTAACCATACCATATGCAGAACTCTGCTGAAGTTTCGCGTATCTTATTTATACCATCTTCCCTTCCTGCTCACCCCACACTTATTTTCAGTTCGTTTGATGCTTTTAGTAGATTAGGAGTAAATTTAGGTTACTAATTCCAGAAGGCAGGAATTCTGTGTTGTATATGTACTCCAAAATGACTGAAACACTTCCAGATGATGCAGCTATTTATTCAGAAGGGCACTAAAGCAAGGGAAGTAGGAGGAAAGCATTCCAAGATACACAGTTGATACTTCTGAGAATTTAACTATGATCTACTTCTCATACAGTATCTGATTTATCATCATTATACCCGGCAATAACTATCTGTGAGTTCAGCTTCACCTCATTCAAGATCATCAAGCAAAGGCATTTATTCCCATTGTTAAAATGTACATGTGGCACATCAGCATTTTCAACAGGCTGCCTACATTCCTAGTTAAAATACTTGATGCTGTTAAGACTACAAACATCCAGCTGAGGCTTACTTGACCAGGCAGGAGAGGACGGCCACAGCTGCAGCTTCTGCTTCTAATTCTGCATCTGCGAGGACACTACAAGAGAAGAGTTTGACAAACCTCTTCTGAGAGAGAAGGTTTAATAAAGACAGACTCTGCAAGCAGACTTGCCATGCTGGAGACAAGGTTTGAGGACAGAGAGAAAACACAGTAAGCTTTCTCCTTAGAACAGGCTCCGACAACAACCATATATCTGCATAATTAATACATTAGGGAAAATGGAATTATTCATCCTATATATAGGATGAGGCACAAAAACCTAATTCATATTTGATATACTACTCCACCCATATAGGGAACAGTTAAAAACTTATCTTTTTAAATTTTAAAAACAGTGTTGAAATCCACTGACTTCCTTTAACATATTCCTTTAACGAAATACGTACCAGAACCATTTTTTTAGTGACTACCTCTCCCTTCACAACTACAGCACCATCTTCCAACAGAGCAGGCCAGACGTGATAGGCCACAAAGGGAGCTGTGAAATCTGAGTCAAAACTACGATAGTACCTGTTGAAACAAACAGTACAAGAAATGTCTACATATAAGTGCCATAAATATGCTTCAAATCATCAGTGCTGATAAAAAGTAGCTACAGCTCTACTATCTTTCCATGTTACAAAAATATATATTCTTTATGTGATCCTGTAAAAGAAAAGGACTTTGAAGACAGACTTAGCAGAACATACTGTTTACTGACAGACATTCTAATAAAGCCATCTCACACTTCAGAAGGCCACTAGACCTTAATTTTTGCATGAGCCCCACACAAGCCAAGTCCCCTGTGTCCACTGACAGATTAAACCTTCCGAGCAGCAATTTGGCAGACAGTCATCCCCTCTTCCTGGAATATCTTGCAAAAACAAGCCCCCTATAAAGAATATTACAGAAATACTCAACTATAAAGTTACACCCTAGTATCTTATGAGACATGAGGCAACAGGATTAGCAAGATCCTAATATATTGATAATAAAACAGTGACATTTTAGCTATGAAAAATTAATTCACAGGTATACATACACTACCTCTCTAAGTCTGGAATAATGGCTAAATAACACATTTGTCCATATGGATTCAAACTCAGAACAAATAGCAAATAACAAAAATTGTTTAAATGTCATGCAGCTGTACTTTAGTAATGTATTACAATAGCAAGTTATATCAAACAATGTTGTAACCAGAGGCACGAAGCAAGGCATAGGGTTAAATGATGTTTGGCTGGCCCTTTATAGAACGCTATCACACATAAAACCCAGATATTTTAATTTCCACAAGTTTTGCTCCAGCGCTGTGCACCACATATACATGCTATATGTGTAAACATATACATATGCCACATTTATCTAGATAGATAGACAGACAGATGTGAGTATGTGTCTCCCACAGCAGCACACAAATCATATTATATGTAGTTTCTTAAGGCCATACACACCAGGTAGGTGGAGAAAGCATCCCAAGACTGTACCACAGTGTTGGTGCTTCTTAATTTAGCCAATAGCTTTGAGTGTCAAAAGCTAACTGTCCCTTATTTGGATAGGATCATTGAGTAGTCCTGTATGACTTTGCACTCTCCTGTCGAGTGTCTACTTTCATCTTCTCTATTTCTCTCCTTGAATTCTCATGCTCTTCAGCACCTGGGTTCCATTCTATTCTAAATTATTACTAGAAACCTCCTTAGTGATGTGAGGTTTTATGCTTTTGAGAGCAATTTTTTATGACCTATCAATCCCATTAATTTTCTAGACAACATGGAAGCATCCTGTAGTTCTCTGCCTACTAAAATGCAGCTTGACTTTAGAAAGTCTATAGAAAAAAGAAAAATTATGTCATGGTGGAAATTTTTTTTTAACAAAATTCCCATTTTTAAGAGGCAGTTTTGGTTTTGCTGAGCTCTAAACCAAAAGAGATGACAGCATATTGATACTCGTATGTTGTACAGCAGCCACAGCCTGGAGGTTGCAGCAAACATGTTGATGATCCTGGTAATGACACCAACTGCCAGATCTCAGTAAACATGACTTTTACAGAACAGGCCAGTAAGGAGGAACAAAGATGCAAACATTTTAAAAAAGGCAGATACAGACTAAACGGGGAAAGCTGATGATCATTTTCTTCTTAAATGATACATTAAATATGCTCTTGAGACTAAAGTTTATCCAGAAAACTGCTCTGCCGTTCACTAAAAAAAAAATTGTTAACACTTGTTTACATGGTGATATTTATACACTATCCTAAACCTTAAAGATACCAAATTCACTACAGGCCAGAGTTTTTGCCCCAAATTAATGCTTAGCAATCTTAAACTTTTCTATTAGTTAGGAAACAAGAAGACTACACACTTTTAAAGGTAAGAGTCTGACTGAATATAAAGATTTCTTACATGGTCCTATTGAAAAGTTCTCCATCAACACCAAAGGCAATATCAAGAGGAGGAATGAGTGTCTGCATCGAAAAAGCCAAACAGCACAACTCTTGAATCAAAGAGCTGATCACAGTGAAATCAACTCCTGCTGGACATGGAAGCTTTGGGTTCTTGGTTATGGAGCAAATTACTTCCTGAAAATAAACATACGTGAGTAATTCGCATTCACTAACAATTTTATTCACAAGCAAGTATAGAAATCCCCCCTAAATATGCCTCTCAGCTTTCTACATTTAAAAATCAGTATAAAAAGCTCATAGTAATGTTGCCCTAGACTATTCCAGAAAACAACAGCTTCAGAAAAAATGTGCTGCTATATACAAATAAAACAAGCTATTACTGAATCATACATATACTAGACCTAGCAATATTTATATATAGTATTATACTATATTATATATACTATATAATATAATATAGTTCTGGAAAGTAAACTGCTACAAGACAAAGTCCATACAGTAACTTTTTTCTCCTTGAGGTTACAGTGCATTTCCAGTTTACATATTCCAATTTACTAGCTCCTGAAAGAGATCACCACGTCACTTCCCCACTGCCCTTGACTTACCTGGACACTGCAACAAACATCATACAGATCCTTGTGGCAAGCTATATAATCCAGGGCAGCAACTTCAAGCGATGAAGGTTCCCCACAGTGATCTAGAGCCAAAGTGTCTTTTACACTTATTTTGATCTTACAGAAGGCCATCTTTGCTGAATGGAAAGATTCCTGCAAACACAAAGAACATCTAGTTAAATACAGGAGACCAAGATTAATTTTTATCAGTTATCTGAGAAAATGAATTTAACCCACTATCATCATAATGAGGAAGAATATAATAATACACTGCTGTAAAGGAGAAAGTTAACTCATTGGGAAGGAACTCTCTGATTGAATATAATTTATTTGCAGAAGACAGGACTGAAAAGCTTCCCACCTAACCTTCTATATTTGCACAGGATTCCATCACACACCCATGATCAATGCAATCACATTCAAAGATACCATGAGTATCTTTGAATGCGTTTTATGTGCCACAGCCTAACATGTAAGACAGGGACACCTCATTTGTTGGGAAAAGAGGTTGAATTGGAGAGTGGAAACTGAACGACAGTTGAAAGAAAAAGTCTTCAGTAAGTTAAAGATGCTTGGGATTACACACATTAAGAGATGCTGCCTCTCTAACACAGGTATGTGTTACATCATTTTTACAAAAGAAGATTCAATACAGAAAAAATGAAAACAAGTTTCTTCAAACTGAGTTCATGGTAAATGTGGGGTATCTAGGTGGTTTCAAGGGACCCAATTAAACTATAAAAGCACATAGCTATAAGCCTAAGGAAAGCATGATATGGAAAGATTTTTAGCTTTGTAGTGTTGTAGTATTTAATGCAGCATTCCCAAAAGAATTTTTCTAACTAAGGCAGTGTTGATCACTACAGGCATCTTCGACTTTTCAGACCAAATCAGTCTTCTTTTAGTACCTGTACGATAAATCACTGACCCTGTTCCAATCTTGGGACAGGTCAGGCAGGACATTACATTGAGAGTTCAATGTAGAAGTGTGAGGGGAAGAAAGAAAAATCAAAATTAAAAAAGGAAGAAAGCTTTTCTTCTCTGCACTTGACAGAAAAAAATGCTAATTTACCCACAATTTAATCCAAAGCAGACATAGTATTTTACAACACATCTCCAGCCTGTAAAACAGGAAATACGATTTCTTTCTCACCACGGCTGCAAGGTATATTATCCTCTGCACCATCTCCAGGTCACAGACGAACGGCCTCAAAAGCATCTCTGCATCCAAGCGTTCTTTAGCATAAATGAAGTTAAAGCGAGCTATGAGGCAGGCGCGACGTGAGGCACAGGCCCGCCTGGGCGGCCCAGGGGACCAGCACCTGGCGGGAATGCTGTAGGTCTTGCCCCCTCTGCACGGGCGAGGAGAGCGGCTCCGCGTAAGCCTACGAAACACACACGTGCAAAGAAGCTTCATGTCACTTGACCATCCTCAGATGCTTTTCCCTAAGGCAGATTTTTTCATCAATTTAATATTTACAAGGGCAAGGTGAGATTTTGAGCCAACGTAATTAAAGAAGCTGCAGCTGGTTAGTCTAATATGAAGGCATTTTCATCGATACGTTTTATGGGCTGAAGCATAAATGGCAAAAGTAAAGTAATTCCTAAAGCATGTGTAGCCAAGCACTTTATTCCTAGGAAACACGCTTCTAACTAGCAGTATTTTGGAGATTTGTTCCTCTTTCAGTACTGCTGATGAGTACTGCTTAAGTCAAACAACTGAAAATTGAACACTGTACAATCAGAAGGCAGAACTTTTTATTAGAGGCCTCATCAACAAAAAAACCTCTCTTTTTATTCCATACAATTGCTCTCTATGTATTTTGTAAAGCTGTATTATTTGCTGCTTTGTCTGAAACTTAACATAGCTGCTTTAAAATAAAATACTTGGGCACTTAAAGAAATCATCTAAAGAGTTTATGTTCCTTCATAACAAAGTAAAAAAGCTTAACTTTTGTTTATAATTCAATTTCAAATGAGGAGGAAATTCATGCTACCCAACATGACCAATTTCTATGATTCAGGGACTTCTATGAGTAAGGCCTCTACCTGCTCTGTAGAACACACTTTTGGGCGTCCAGGATAGAAATCTCATTTTGCAATAGTTGAATCTGCTGCTCATAGTCATTCAGTTGCTCTAACTTCCTCATGCTTTTGCACTCTTCAACACAGGAAGTCTTCAGACTTAATCACACAGAACAGTCAGTCACAAGATGCCCTTCTATCAATGTAAACTATCTATCAATTAATCCTCATCATCAAACAACAGGAGCAGAAAAGAAGAGGAACATTACTGAGCAGGCTCCTTATACTTGCTGAATAATTTCAGCATGCTTTCCTTATGCCGAAATACAGGAAAAATCAAGAGTTTAAAAACAAATGAAACAAATCAGACTCTTAATCTTAATTAAATTGCATAAGTGTATTGTGGCAGGAGAGTGGATATAGCACTCTGTGCTACAGGAAAAATCACCGGTTAACATTCGGTGTCCTTACACTAGCTCAGATGATCAGGTCTAAAAGAAACTAATTTCTTTCTCATATTTACGATATTAACTAAACCCGCTCAGTTTTCTTTCCTACAGATTAAAAACCTAGGTATTTTTCTTCTATCAGGTTCTTGGGATCTTTTCTTTGCTGTACTATATTAGTCAGTCAAAGGATACCACAGGTGTTATTTAAGTAATACAAGAAGCTAACAATTCCTCACCTGCTGTCCCCAAAGGAAGGAGTGTTTCTTAAAGATAGGCAGACAACCAGTGAAGCAAGTTTATCTTCTGTCCTTTACTCTTACTTAATATTAAAAACTATCCCAACATCTCTGCTTTCCCTCCAAACACCAGTATTACTGTTGCTTTCCTCTTACCAAAAGTGGAAAGAAAATTAAAAAAAATATGTTTTCTATTTATTTCAAAGGTATTCACTCCGTCCTTCCTTTTCTTTACTGGAGGACCCTGGTGAGACTTTTGAGGACCTGAACCAATGAAAGCTCTAACACTTATCAATTGACAAGATTCTTGTTCCAGCTTTATAAGAAGCACGCTGACTGAGATGAGCACAGGTAATAAGGCCAGCAACACTTGCTAAGAGGAAAGACTGCCCAGTTCCATCCTTAGTCAGGTCCTACAGGAAAGACTTCTAGCATGAATAATAGTAAAAGAGGGCTAAAGAATTCTATGATAAAGGACAACTGGGAAAGCAGATTTGGGAAGATGAGTTCTAGAAACAGGCATGGGGAAAAATCAAACTGATATTCTTGGAATCACTTAGTAAGGGCATGAAATTATATCACTTAATGTACTGACCCAAGACTCACGAACATTCATTGTTCTCATGCTAACAGGATGCATGATAAGGTGTCTGCCACTTGGAGCTAACTCTTAAATGGCCCTGGAACTGGCAATAACTGCACAAATTGTATCTGAAGCAATTTAGTACTTTTTATATTATAGTGCTCCACAAAATATGTTCTATGCAACTAGGAAAAAAATTTTTAGGCCTAGTCACTTATCTGGAAATCCTAATCTCTTCAACCATTTTACGACAGTGGCTTTTATCTGCTCAGGTATTTACATATCAACTACATTGCATAATTAATTGTGACAAGCTGTAGGTCCTTCAATAAATGTTGCACTATAGCTACTCAATTGATTTTTTATTTAGGGTTTGCACAGGATGCAACAATTCATAGACTATAACTCTACATAGGATTGTCGTGAACTATACTAAACCTTTTAATGAAGAATACTGGCATGTTTTCCAACACCTCTGCCAGAAGCAAAACCTACCAAGTCAATTTATGAACGTGAGCGTGACTGTATCATTTTTACCCCACTTTGGATACACACACACAATGCAGAGCCTAGATGCATTTTGAAACTCTGATTTTAGGCCAGAAATGATAGACATCAAGGGAAAAATGTGGCTTACTGAAAAGCAAAAAGCAAACAAAAGGAATTGCAGTTAATTTCCCTACTCTTGTTCCATCTGGCTGAGCTGCACACTAGTTTCAGTTAGTTTGTCCTCCAGTTCTCGCAGTCGACAACTGCCGCTCAAATTTCCCAGCTGCAGGTCTCCCCCAGTTGAATCCTACCAGGAAATAAAGTCACACTGCTTGAATGTTCCATCTTATATATTCCCTCAGCAGAGTACTACAGCATTATGGGCACATGTATTTCTAAATATTTCAGCAACAACCACTTCTAAAGAAACTGAGAACAAAAACAACTGCATTCTCTCTTGGACATAAGCAATACTTTTCAGGCACACCAAACAACGACTCAATCATATAAATAAAAATATTCACTTATTTTATACCTCACGGTAGAAATTATGGAAGGTCTGCATATGCAAATTTACTGCCTGAATCATCAGAATAAAGCATTTTGCAGATGTGTTGCACAGTTGTTTTTTCTCAAGCTAGTCAACTTTTGATTGACTACTTCACCAACTGAAGTAAACTTTTTGGGAATTCATGTACACAAAATAACAGAAAAATTTATTAGAACACAGGAGGCAGGTATTGTCACTCCAGAAAGCACACTACTACACATGCAGCTGCCTTCAACAACCCATAGAATGGCCTGCTAGTACTGGAATTAAATATGTAACTGTGCAACAGGTTTTTCTTTAAAGTTTGAATGTCACGTGCAATGACAAATCTGTAACTGGTATGCCTGGTGTACTGTCATTTAATAACATTGTCATTTTATATTTTGTGGGGATTTTGTCAGAACCCCACTCCTGCATTATGCTACACTCTGACTCTTAAGGGATATCACTTTTTATTTGTCCTATTTTAATTGTGAAAGACTTAGACAGAGCAGGTGTAAAATTGAGAAATCAAAGAACATGGAGACATCACTGTCAAATCTCAGGACCTTGACGATCTTCCCCTAGTCTGAATTACCTAACTCTCTTATTTTCTTTCAAAACAGAAAGCCACAACATCTCTGTCTTTTCTGCCAAACTGTTATTATTACAACCCCTTCAGTAAATACCAAATACGTACAAACTCCAAATACCATGGCAGGAGCATGGTGGTATCATAACATGCATGAGTACTTCTTTTTTTTAACAGTTCAGTTAATAATACAATGTTAAGATATTCTTAGCATTTTTTCTTTAAAAAAATAAACAAAAGGAGCTCACAGATTAATGCATGGGGTTTACGTACACCTTCAGCTTACATATGTATTTTCACAGTGTTATTTTTTTCTAAAAGAGATATGGCATAAATACTTTTATGATGTCTCTGCAATGTAAACATAGCAAATCTCTACCTAGAAAAGGAAAGCAGTATAATAACACAGACTTCTTATACAAGCAAATTCCTCCACAACAGCATGGTTGTCTCCATAGGTGTCTCCACAAGCAACTAAGGACATATTTCATTACGTAAAATCTGAGAGGGAGGCTAATATTAACAGGAAATCATTAAAGCTTTTCTGCAGGTATAAATTCACATAGTTCTATTCCCTTAAAATAAGTTTCTTACACACCTGAGTGAGGTTTCCTGAAGAAGTACAGCATATGCTTGGCAAGGTACAGCTTTTTATTGTTCCTTCACTAATAGTATCTAAGAAAACACATACATTAAGAAATGGTGAGAACACTTACAGAAAGAGCCAGAACTGGAAAAAATGCCACAAGAGAAATGTGTGTAATTAATAATTAGATAAGGACAATTAGACATTAGATTTACCTTCTTGAGATGTTTCATTGAGAATTGAGTAGAGCTGCTTTTGAATCGCAGTATTCAGTTCTAATATTTCACAGCATCGGCTCATATTTTCACCAGCCGTATTCATCTGTAAATTAATGTGCATTACTACATCCGTGTGGGCTTTCTTACCTGAAGTTATTCCTGTTAGAATCATGGCATTTTTCCCCCCTATAATTACATCTTCCCAACCTCTTCTTACTGGATCCATTAGAATACTCATTTTTTAAGGTTCATATTTTTAATAGGCAAATGAACAAGACATCAGGACTTCTATGACCCAATTAATTCACTACTTGAGAAAATGTACTCCTTTTTCATCATAAAGAAGCTGCAACCATGAGTGTCTCTAAAAGAAGAATCATAGAAATTGTGAATCTGAGTTAAAATCTTTCAACAGTTATTAAAATAATAATCTAACAGGTTTTTTGATTTAAAAAAATAGTCCAAAATCTAGTTTTCCATATTAGCTGAAATAATATATATAAGGCTCTTATCTTGCTTTGTCAGCAGGCACATGAAGCCTCCATGCAATTTCACCTGATTTTTAAGAGTTACAAACTGAACATATACTACTAAAAGAGCAAAACCCAGCATTACACCTAGGAAACAGCAAAACTACATCACTTTCAGCAAATGAAATGTTGAAAAGGAGTTGATGGGGTTAATCTGTCCAGGATTCTACTGCACCTGCCAGGAGAATAAGAATACACACTTTGTACCTGCTTCCTTAATTTTTACCTGTAACCTGTGTATCACCTTCCACATAGATCACCCTCTAGCTCTTCAGGTTTTAATGATTCCACATGGTTTTTACAAGCTTCCAAAACAGCCGAAATTCCCACCCATGCCCCCATCAGCTTGCGTTTTGATTGCTGCAACATGCTTTCCTTGGGCCTTGGGAGCGCAGTCAACCTGCTCACCTCCACAAGAACACGGCTGCAAATTGCATTTTTCCAGCTCACTACATTTTTTTCCAGCTCATTCCAGCAACATAACACGGTGTTTCCATGTGCCAGCTTCTCTTTTCCTGCAACAGCAGCTTGAAACTGTTCATCTTCATTTCCCAAGACCTGAAAGACTATTCCCAACCAATTTATGATGGAGAGGTCAGCCCCCACTGCTGCTCAGTCCTCCTAAGGTCTACCTCCACCATCCATTTGCAAGATTCTGAAATGCATGGCACTGTTCTCCTCTGGCCTCCTCTGTGGTAGTTTTACTATCTACTCTCAAACTCCTTAAAACCGTCCTTTGCCATGAATCCTGCAGAGGTACACTGGCTATATAACTGTAACTCCTATCCAACCATGAAGTAAAAGCAAGTAACTGATTTCCCCTGAAAACGCTGCATCTCTTTTCTCACCAACCACAGCACGCAGGAGGTGGTTACAAGCTCATGACCAACTACCTTCATCCTGAAGGTACAGAAACCCGGGAGTGTAGGAGTGAAAACTCTGTTAAGATTTTCCACTGAGCAAAGTCACAGCTGTCAAGTCTTATGCTCCTTCGCCTCATCTTTCCCTAATTTTACACCTTCTCACTGCTTCACCTCCTCAGTTTCCTGTTGCTCCTCCACGGATTCCACTACACCCATCTGCAGCCTTCTCCTCATACCCGAAACTTCCCTCAGCCCCGTTCTGAAGCCCTTCGGCGGCTGTGCTGCAACAGGTTTCCCCACCCAGAAGAGCTGGCTGGGATGCTGATCACCCGTTCTCACTCTCAGCACCCTTCCCCCTCACGTTCTCCTAACCGTTCCCGGGCCGCAGCCGATTCCTTCTGAGCACAACCGCACCCCTGGTCCTTCTACCTGCCGATCTCTTCTGTTCTAAACACAGCCACTACCGCTCAAACTTCGCTTTTAACCTCCGACTCTTGTTTTCAGGGAATCTTTTCATGGACAAAAAGTCACACAACAGAATCTGTGGGTGCTTAGAAGGTGTTGAAACTGCGCTAACTGGATGCGCGTGCGGGGCAGTGTCCCAAACCGGCCTGTGGAACGCCGAGCGGGGGCCGCTGCCTCCGGCCCCGAGGAGCGGCAGGACCCACCTCGAAGTCCCGCTGCCAACTCTCCAGCTTCTGCTGCAGCTCCCGGGCGCTCCCCGAGCCCACCAGACTCCTTAAGTCCTTAGCCATGGCCAGATGTCTGCTCGCTCCCTGGGGCGCTGCGCTGGCTCCCCTGTCCTTCCGGGAGCGTTCCTCGGGCGGCGTAGGTGTAACGGAGATGGTACGGCCAGCCCGGCCTCCCTGCCCTCAGCTGGGCGCGTCCGAGGGCCTTTACAGCCGCGGTGGTGACGCGAGGGCCGGTGCGGTGGCGGCGGTGCCACGGTAACGCATCGGGGGGGGCAGCGCGGCGCCTCGGGAAGCGGGGACGGCCCGCGGCCGCCAGGCGGCGCTGCCGGGTAACGTCAGTGGGCGCGGGCCGCAGGGACCCGGCCTGCGGAGCGGCACCAGGGGGCGCC
>WAAG01036322.1:17345-27908 GCA_013390105.1 Tichodroma muraria | reverse complement strand
ATGGATTGATTTTTCCTCCAGAATTTCTGCAAAAGATGTAGGCACAAGTAGCAGACACTTCAATTGCAAATTTGGAGGGCAATCTGTCTACCTTATGATTCTTATTCTAGAACCATTGCCACTATGTACCCATTTGCAGAAACATTTTAAGTTTTAAGCACATCTTCTTTCAAAACTTACCATTGGAGACAACTTTCCAGGCTGGGAGTTCAGTTTGCAGCACAACAGAGGAGTGGAGTAAGAGCTGAGGGGGGAAAGCATGTTGTGTGTAGACAAGAAGAAACAAGTTGGAGGCTCTCCACCTGCCTGTTGTTAACTGACGCACTTGAGCAAAACCAAACCACAAACAACATCTAGAGACTTGCATCCTGCTACATTACTTCTTTATGTCCTCCCTAGAGTTTGGAGAGGCTGCACCTGACCTTTGTATGCACTGACTTCTAGTTTTGCCAAGCAAGCAGTTCAGTAACAAACTAAGTGGAAATAATTATTTTAATTAGTGTAATTGGATTACACTGAAGTGTTTTTGGGGACTGCTGTTCTGCTTCAGATGTTGTTCAAACTGTCCTGGCTGTACAACATTTCTAAATCAACACATTACATAGGGGTTTAGGCAGAGAAAAGGGAATTGGCCAGAAAAAAGCCTGTTCTACTTCAGATATGATATTTGATAACACAAGGAACATAGGGTGGATTGCATTAGGTTTTTACTAGGACAGCAGATTTTTTTTGTAAGCTGTTATCATGTGCACCTTATTTTCTCAGGAAGTCATGAGGTTATAGGTATTTTTTTAACCTTTGTTTCTTGTTTGTCATCAACTGCTGAAATCCCATCACCATTCACTGTGAACAGAGAAAACATGAAAAAATGCTCTGTGTTCCACAGGACCCTACCTTTTAGTGGGAGCAGGTCATCACTCAGCTACCCAAAGCACTGAAGGCCCTCAGTCAGTATAAATTAGAGAGAAATAGTGGAGATCAGATTGAGACATGCCCAAAAACTCGGGTATCCTTGGCTATATAGTTGCATCTCAAAAGGTATTTAACTGCAGCTGATTACATCTGCTTTCAATTAGTAGAGGAAATGACAAGCAAATCATCAGCATTATTTCCCTCCACAGCAGCTTTTTTGAGGCAGCCTTCCATAACCTTATGTACTTGACAGCATATTTTAGCACTAACACTTGGTATGGCTGTTTCTTCTCCTGAGAGAAACTGTGATTCTCACTAAGGAAACCCCTTGAATGCAATAAATCATTTAGTGGAGCACAGTCCATTACATTTCAACAGATCAGCATTCGGTACTTGGAGTTGGTGGCTGAGGTCAGACAACTCAGCTGTAAGGAAATTCAAATTCCAAACTTCAGCATTGGTTTCATTACTGGGCTTCTGCCTGGGTGTTGTGCAGGCTAAGACTGAATTGGGCTTTCATGTAGACTATTCTTTCACTCCTGTTGATCCTCTAAATAAAATTTGAAGGGATGATAGAGCCAATACCTCCTGCTCTCAGTGAGATCATAGCAGGTTTTCTGAAAACTACCTGAAAGTTAGATTATGATGGCCAGAGTAAATGTTTGGTGAAGATAAGTAACTGCATGATAAAATGAAATGCCTGTGGGTTATCCAAGGAAACTGAAAGGGAAAACAGGCTGAGAGAAATTGTAAAAATAGTTTATTCACATGAACATCCAGTATTGTATTAAACATGCTAAGTTTGGGATATACTAGAGCTTCTCTTTTTATTACATCCTTAACAGTCAAGTGAACATGGTTTTAGAAGAGTGGAATGTTTTAAGCAAACATTGCTGACCTAGATTTTCAAAATGGGTGAGCTTGAGGACACTGTCTTCATTTTATGCCTCGTTAACTTAGCCTGTTCTTCAGAGTTTCCATGGAAACTACCTCTTTGGTGACAGATAGAAACTTTTGATGGGTCAAGTAAGAAAAAGGTAACAAGAGGTATTGGGGCAGAGAATGTGTTACAGAACCCTAATGGAAGAAGGCAGTGAATGAACTTTGAACATAAACAAAGGGATGATAGTAGAAGACCATAAATGTCAGTGCATTGACAGTGAGGATGATTCAAAGTTACTATGGGATATGAAAGTACAAACTTAACAGAGCGTGACCCTGTTCTGATAGTTAATGAAGTTAAGCTGGGCTCAGGATAGAATAACAGAGATCAGTCTGACTTTGTCATTATGGATGAATAAGCATGGCTCCAACCCAAAATTTCAAACGTGATGGTGCTGAGAGAGTCTTCAAAGAGCACCAAGTCTAATGCAGCTTTGTGCTTAAAGCACCTGTGGTAAGGACACCTAAGGTAAAAACACACTTCTGCCCTATAGATGTATTGCACCCAACCCATTTCTAGGCTACTGTATGTCCTGCACTGTCCCTGTCACTCTGGGAAGGTATCATTAATGTACCTACATGAGTGTATTACAAATTGAACTATTCTTCTTGGCTGGTATTTTAAGTTAATTATAGGTTGGTGTTTTCTAAGGACTTCAGAAAATGCAGTCAGCAGCTTAGCTACTGGACTTATCTGTACAAATGTGCTTTGTGACTGGAATTCGGTTATTAACAATCTCTAGAGCCCTGTAAGGAAGAGGCATAATAAAAATTAATGTTCATCCTAGGTATGGGGTGAGGATCAACAGTTAAACTTAAAAGATCCATTGTCGAGTTGAATGTGTCTTTACCTTGAATAAGAAATACTTACAGTAAACCCACCCCATTCTTACCATTTCAGATTAAAATGTTTCCATTCTGCTTTGAGAAAACTTTAAATTTACATGCATTACTTCTAGATTTACATCTGACAAATGTGATCTCATAGTTTGTAAGTCAAAAGTGATAAAAAGTGTTTAGATTCTTGTCACAATGTAAGTTTTCAGCAGAACCAGACTAAAAGATATGCAAGCAGTTGGACATTAGAAAATGGAGAGCTGTGGATGTAATTCCAGCACTAGTTTTGTGGGATTCTGGATTATTTATCTGATACTTTTCTCAAGCCTGTGTTTTCCAATCTCTAAAGTAATATGAAGATATCTATATTTTTACAAGTATCTCTTCTAAAGTCTAGGAGTTGGAAAGTCTGCATATGTACGGGGAGGATATATGCCTTTTACTGTCCAAACAATAGTGTTAACTGCAAGTGCCTTTTACTGCCTGAGTACAAAATTACTTGTAAACAGAGTTGAATTGGGCTCCTGAGCGGGGGACAGTGTGATGGAGCTTATCTTTCTCTTCCTTTTTGCTTGCAGGTTTAAGTTGCAGTTGTGTAGTTGTTACATGGGAGATACAGAATGGAGGTGAGTCTGGCACAGCACCCTGTCTTGAACACAAGCATCTATTCCATGAGGCACAGTTGGTATGAAGACTCAGTGCTCATCAAGTTGAATTAAAAATCTGGAGTGTAAATTTGTCAAGCTTCAGAACAGTGTCCTAGTGCTTAAAATAATGTTAGCCCCCTGCCCTGTCACCGTGCTCTGTTGGGAGCCAGCAAAATATGAGATGAATTGCGATGAGATGAGGCTTTAGATGGGATGCTGGTGAGGCTCTGATTGGAATTCTTGGCTAGAATTATGGACCATCTCCAGTTCCAGGGAGCTCTTCCAAAACAAAGACCCCAAACCTGGAGACTAGCGTGCAGCAAGCCAGCTTTGTTCCTTGGGCTTTATTTTTGAGATGATGTTCATTGACTGGGAGCATCCTTGTGAACTCACAACCTGCCTTTTCACAGGACTTGGTCGTGGGTGACTAGGTGAAGTGAGCTAGAGCTGAGGAATCCTGCCTGGCTTGTCTGTACGTTTGTATATGTATATATATAAAGAGTAAGCACAGAAAGCAGAGACAGTTTGTGTCGTCACAGTGACACTGCTCTCTCCACTTTCTATGATGTGGCCTTTGCTGTCGTATCCAGTGTAATGGTGAGCCCATCCCTCAGCTTCTTAGTTTGTGTTGCCTGTGTGGGCTCTAGGCCCCTCCATCCCTAAGCCTGACTGCACTAGATGTGACTGAGGCAGAGATCCAGGCTCCTTCCCTCCTCTCTTTTCCCAGTGCAGGAGTTTGGAGCCGGCTGCCCTTTCTGCCCGCTGTGTCTGTGGCAGACAGCAGCGAGGTAAGGCCGCGGGGAAGGCGGCAGGAGCCGGGCTGGACCAGTCCTCTGTTGGATCTGCTCCACCGGCAGCAGCCAGGCCTTGGCGCTTGCGTCGGTACACGGATTTACCAAGCTCTCTGAGACTTCATGAAAACATCCAGTAAGGGAACTAAGGTGAGACCGCCTGAGGTGTGAAGTGACATGTGAAGAGGGTAAGCGGGGATGAACCTGCCTTAGGGAGAGGTTTCTCGCAGCCATGGACAATTTGAGTGGCCTAACACTGCAAGGGTTTTCCCCTTTCGAATTCTTTGATCTACCGCGGACAGGTCACTTCAGCGGACTCTTGTTTATCTTTGAACTTAGAAAAGATCATGAAAGCACTGAGCAGAACAGACATAAGATAAAATAACATGCATTTGTTAAACGTGGTGAGGTATGTAGAACTGCAGAGTTACCTGAACAGCAAGGTCTCTTTCAGTTCTTATTTTCATAATTATGTGGGTATGGTAATTTCTAAAAGTTCAATTGCCGTATGTAGCCTTGAGCATCAAATTCTATTCTCAATCCCACCAGCTTAATTAAAATAGTTATGTGCTGATACATTAAAAATATAGCTGAACCTGCTCAAGTGCTGCAGCAATGTGCCTGCAGAGTGTTAACAAAGAGCTGGACGCATGGAGGTATGACAAAGGGGATTGCTGGGCCAGGAGTGCTACAAATGGCTCAGTTGTAACAGTGGTCTCTCAGTGGCTGTGTTGCCACAAGTTTTTCCAATGTTTTGAATCAGCCTTTCCAAAGAAATCACTGAACTTTTCTCTTGCATGAGCACAGTCTTGGCTTGACCACAGGCCCATTGGCCTCCTCTGGCTGCTGGTCCTTCACCTTCAGCATCCTGCCCTTTGTGGCGTAAGACAGGTATTTCCAAGAAATATTCCTTCTTCACAAGGGTGGGTAACTGCTGTGGCTCTGATTTCTTAGTAACTGGGATTTTATGTACCCAAGGATTGTGAAACAGAGACTGGAACATGCCTTTTTCTCAGACCTCCTCTGGTTTCAGTTGTCATGTCTATAAGCAGAAGAGATCATGCAACACATGTCCTCTCAAATCCTCCCAGCTGGGGAATAGTGGGATCTTTCAAGAGCAGGAATTGGTTAGTCCCAACTTTGCCACTTCACCAGCAATGTCTGTTAGCCAAAGGCTATTTAGGAAGAAGCAATAATGGCTGAATATCCAAAACAACATCTTATGACCAAATATTATGAAATCATCAGATTAAACACAGAAAAAATAGCAGAAGTTGCCAGGGCAGATTCCTCCTTTGCTTTCATGTGACTATCTAATCTAGCCTGACCTGCCAAGTTGCCTGAAAGGATGTCAGTGTCTGAGCTCGGGACATTAGCACCTCTCTGTATTTGCTAGCATGAGAACAGTAAGGAAAGCATGTACCAGAAGGAGACCGATGCTGGTAATGTAATTCACTGTTATGGCTTTTTAGAGGCAGAATTCACTGTAATGATCTTGTCTAAATTTTGAGAAGATTAAATCTGGGAAACCTTTTGGATCTAGATAGGGGTTGGTATTACTTATTCTGAGAAACAAATACCTCCTCTTCGTGGGGGCTGCCTGGCTTTATCACATCTGACAAGGAAAGAGAGTACCTGACCTTCTTTGTAAGACACCTAAAGCGGAGATTATCCTTAATTATCCTCAATATTTGTCCTATAAATTGTCCTGTGGCAGTCAGAGACATGCCCTGGCTCCGGGAACAGAGTGCCCTGGAGGCACATTTCCCTGGGGTGGCCCTGGGAGGCACTGTGTGCCTGTGCCAGCTGACTTGAGAGGCACAGCAGGGTTAAAATCCTTCCTCTGCTTCCCCCTTCTTTCCAGAGATTAGTATGCAAGTTGCTGAGCTTTACCACAAATAACCTGTTACCGTCACCTGAGGTCTTGCTCCAGGTGCTGCTGCTCCAGTCAAGAACAGGGCAGGAGCCAGGTCTGCCCTTTGCTCTTGTGTGCCAGCAGGGAAGAGGGATGGGTTCTGCACCCAGCCAGAGCCCAGAAGGTACAGGAAGCATGGGTGGGGAGGGAGGCAGTGCTAGATTTCTCCAATTATCCCTTGCCTGGGTGGAGAGTCCAAGATGCAACTGAATTATCGAAGCCACCCCAGACAACACCCTCCTTCCTGAAGCTCTCACAAAGTGTGATTAATTACGTGATAAGGATAAGAGAATGGGTTGCAAGTGAGCAATAGCTTTGCACAGGGGTTAACTGTGTGCCTGTGACCTTTGCATGGCCCAGTGCTGCTCATGCTCTCCAGCTGCCACAGACACGTGAACTCCAAGACGCTGCTGATATCGGGGTAAGACAGGGCCTCTTGAGATTTGTAAACCTTTGGACTTGGTGTTATAATTGTGGTACACTGTAACTTGCTTTATTTTTTGAGGTTGTAGTGGGTTTAGAGTAGAATTGCTTTTGTCTGCCATCACCAAACAACTTCACCTGGAGCCAAACATGGGTGGGAGGTGGGGAGCAGGCAACAAGAAGCAAATGGATGACCAGTCTAATGAGTTGTAATCATCAGGGTAATATCATCCTATTGATATTGATAATTAAGATTATGAAAATAGGCAGATTTGTTATCTTAAAAGGTATTCCAATCACTAAAGAGTTTGGCTTGATCCATTTAATTTCCTTTGAGTTAGTGTTTTTCCTTATTGTAGAACTGTCCTGACAAAACATCTGTCTTCTCATACTTGTGTGGATATTATGCAAATGTCCTCTCCTAAACTATCGTGAAAGCATCCTCCCTTTCGTGTCTGGAAATCAACCCTGTCCTGATGGAGCAGAAAGTCCCATTCTGCAGAGCCAAGGAACAGTTTTATTGTAAGTTTACGTAACTTGAAATACGAAAGGGCCCTAAAATTTGCAGTGTGGAAAAATTCACAACATTATAAACCACCCAGGCTTCAGCACAGAGAACAATTTATCCATCTCATATGACTCTGTAGAGCCAGGAAACAATGCACATCTCTTCAGCCTTTCATGAACTTATTGGTCAATGTGACGAGTTTCTAAAGAAATAAAATATCCCATCATCACCCAGGAAGAGATATTTTAGACAAAAAAAAAAAAAAAAGTTCATCAGAATTTACTGACTTCTCTCTGCAAAGTAGAGTCGTCTGGTAGGGAAGAGGTTTCCTTACCTCTTACTTGCTTAGAGCAGCTGCACCTAAGTTCAACTGAAGTCTGTAAAGTCTTAAAACATTCAAGTTGTACTCTTCAGGCCTAGAACACAAAATCCAGATGACAGCCTGCAGCTGAAGTATAAGCTTTCAAGGGCAGAGGGAATTCCTTTATCTCTATGAAGTAATCACCATGTGCCTTGAAGCGTGAGGTAATCTTACTAGGCTACTCAATTTTTATTAAGGTCCAGTGAGTTAATTATACCAAATTCCACTGTCTTCTTTCTGAGGAATTTATTGAACAATTTCCCCAAAGTTTGCTAAAATCTACCTAGCTCAACGGGTAATGGTAATTGTAATCAACTCCTCTCAGTTTTACCCATCAAACTTATTTTGCAGATTGTGTCAACATCCAAGGTGTCATAAAGTCCATTTCTGCAAGGCCAGCTAGAAATTGCCTCAGGTTTTTATCATTGGGAAGAAAATAAAAAGTATAGGAACTCTTGAAAAAATGAGAAATGCATTTTATGCTTTTAAGTGCTCTGGGACCAACAGATGAGTTTGAGATTAGGGCCTCAAGTAGCCACAACATATAACTTAAGTGTCAATATTCTGTACAGTGAATAAATACCACCTTCTAAGTATTTGCGTGATAAAAGCAGAGGCCTGAGAAAGGTGAATTTTTCTCATAGTGCAGAGAAAGTGATCCCAGGACACCGATGTGTTTGTCCAAGTCACCAATTCAATCAATCCTAATACAGCACTTCATTATCACTGCTTCCCACAAAATAATTCTGCCAATTTCATACCACCCTGCTGAGCAACCCTTGGAGACCAGCTGTGTCAACACTGTGGGCTCAAAAGTAGACGTCCCACAGGGTGACCACTGCCTGTGAGAACCCACCTCCTCTGTGGCCCCTTGATCCACTGCCTCAGTGGATGCCAGAGGACAGGTTGTGCTCCTCAGAAGAACAGATCTACCTGTCCTTGTCCTTCTGCTTCAAACTAAACCAGTGTAAAGGAGAAATGTGAGGGTGGTTGTGAGGCATTACTTGGGAACAGGGACCACAGCCTGAGCTGTCCTCTGTGTGAGCTAACTCCTGGGTCAAACCCCAGGACACAGGCCCTTCGGATCAGCTCGATGTGCGTGCGCTGGCAAAGCATCATGGATGCTTAGGCAACTGTTATCAGATCTCTGTTTATAAATACAAGATTTTGAATTTGGCTTGAGTGCTTAAGCTTACTAGCAGGCAGGCTTCCCCCCCAACAAAAGCACAATAACAACCAGAACGAACAATCACTGTTTCACCTCTCCCACATTAGCTATTAATAATGCTAATTTACTTCCTTTGAGAGATACCATATGGTCTCCTTCCTGATCCCTCTACAGGCACAAGAAAAAACTAAGGAAATTAGAGAGACTCCATAACACTGATGGCCACATCCAATGTCTTATCAGGCTTCCTGTTGTTGGGAGTATTGTTTTCCTTTAAAGATTAATATTTACAATGGTTACTTAGTTATCTTAGTTCATTTGGTGACCATTAAAGATTCCAGCCCTGAATGCGATGAATGAACCTCCTTTTATTTGTCCTTGATGACTTATTTGTCTTGTGCCTGGTCTGGCTGAAAATCAAGGAAAATAATTATTGGGTTGGGCTTTTACTGCAATTTCATATGAGGGCTCAAAGTGCATGTTTCTGTTTGTTTTAGAGTGGGAGCCCTTACCTGCTGTTTCTGCTGATGTATGCATATTTAAGAATATACGTTTTCTGATTAGAAGCAAAGTTAAATCGGTATTTTCACCTGTTCTTCTTAAACTGCATACCTGGTTTGTGTACTCCTTGGGGGAAAAAGGAGGATGTTTCACATTTCATCCCCAATTGGATATACAGCAGCCGTAAAGGGTCACCAAGGGGGTCTTTGATGGGACAGAAAAGGCAGCATGTGGTTGTGCACAGGCTAAAGGAACAATAACCCAGTTCAGAATCTGTCCATAGATTTCCCCTGTGCATCAGCTGAAGTTCAAGAGATTTCTCAGCAAGGGCTAAAGACACAGTCATTTTTCTCCTGTATTTTTTAATAAAAGCCCAACGGCAAAGCAGGAAGCAGTCACTCAGTGTGACACAGATGGGGATCTCAATCCAGCTGTCTGTTTCCAGAGCTACAGAGGCATATCTAGGCATGAGGGATTTTGAATCCACGTTCAGTTGTCTTTGTTCCTGCTGAAGAGGAATACAAAAACCCCCTTGTACACGCAGGGGTACTAGAGCCAGCCCAGTTCTCTGGAGAACACTACCAGAGGAAAACATGGACCATACTATGAATTGTTGGGTTCTAACTTTGTGCCATGTGCAGCATTACTGCAGGGATGAATGTGGATGCATGAGCCTGTTTTTCCCTTCAGCTTGGACTAGAGGCACACTTTGCCTTCCCTGGAAGTGGAAGCTCCTACCAGCACATCCTCAGCTGCCTTTAAAATAGATTCACTTCCATCTTTGTGAACAGAGCCCCTGCAAGTGCACTTCTGGTGGTAATCCTCATGCTGGCCACCTTTCCACACATCCTTCCTACCCCAGGCCATCAGTGTTTTCTTGAGTGAAGTCCTCTGGACCACAAGTGCCAGGATTCAGCCAGGTCTGAATTATCAAGTGATAATCATTTTGCAGCATGCACCGCCAGACTCTCACAAGCGAGCCGGTTCTCAGGCACAGTTGGCTCCTAGAGAAGGGATAATTTATAATCATGACATTTCCAAGGTCTCTCTCTTGTTCTCCCCCTTCTCCCTCCCAGTCCTTGCTCTCATCCCAACTGGTGAATATGGGACAGACCATCCCAGCATTTGCAGGGGGAGGCTGCTTTTCTGGTTTCCTTGCAGAATGCTGTCTCATCCTGAAACCACCTATTTGATGCACTGTTATATTGAACTCATTTGCAAAATGACAGATGTTTCTGACATGATAAGGAACGTGGCCCAGCGGCCAGCGGCGCTGCAGAGCTGCTCGTGTTCCTCACCTGAATCTCAAATGAGATAATGTTTTCTTATCTGTTAAAAAGCACAAGCAACTGCACGTATAAATAACACGTCACCAAGTGCCAGCTGTTTGTGCCAATGCCATTTTTCTTAAAAGGACAGCTCCCTCCATCATCTGCTTTCCCTCTTGCAGAAAATCTGGAGCTCTTTTGCAAGTACAGCAGAAAAGATGTTTTTTCTTTTTTAAGCTGCACTTACTTTAAAATAATTCCATATGAGCAAAAATCAGCTTTTATGACTC
>WAAG01036322.1:2519-17331 GCA_013390105.1 Tichodroma muraria | reverse complement strand
TTTTTTTTTTTTTTTTGGTACTTCCTTGTCCTTCTTCTTCATCTCTGTCTGAACAGAAGAAAGAATCAGTGCTGCTTTCTATCTCTTGGCAAATCATTCTTGCAGACCTCACTGGCTTTCCATTATTTCAGGGCTTCTTTTCTGAAGGGTATGGAAGAAAGTTACTTAGTGTTTAAAAAATTTTTTTTCTGACTTTGAAAATGTGGAAGAGAACAGTGAATCACTTTTCTTAAGGTTAGTAAAAGGTTTTTTGATAGCTTGAATTTAGATTGAAGGTAAAACCACTTCTAGAATCCCAGACATAGAAGTATGCAGGCCTGCTCACTCACTGCAGAACTCACTAGTTCTGCAGACAACAGAATGTAAAAATCCTACCAGGTGAAGTCGTTCTGGTATTTGATCTGCTCGGGTTTTTATTAGGATAAAACTGAGAAACACTTTTCAGCATTTTGCCAGCTCAGGCAGGGATGTATTTCTGTTACAAATGACCTTCTGGGAGAACTTGACTGAACTGAATCTGGGGACATGATTCATTGGCAGCCTGCTGGTGACAGCCTTGTTTCTATTGTTCTAAAACTCTGGTTTCACATTTCTCCTGTTAGATAAGCTGCAAACATTAACTACAGAGTGAGCTACAAATAAAGTGTGATGTAAGAATTAAGCCCATTATCTGATTGGCAGTGCAGGGCCACTCTTCCAGGTTAAGGGTTTGTGCAGAGGTTTTGTTGTTTGGTTTTTTTTTAAAGCAAAACTTTGGCTTCTTACATTACTGAAAGCATTGTCCTCCCAAAAGATAAAATATTCCTTTGGAAGCTGCAGTGTGTATATATAGTGTGAGCTATAAATAGTCTGCAGCTAGTTCTGCACAGCACCAGTGTGCAGAGATATTAAGGACAGATTCTGATTTTTATGGCTACACTGGGGCCACTGAGAAAAAACAGTCTGAAATGGTGGCTTTTAAATTTTATTCAATAGATTCACACCAAGATAAGAATCTTGCTGGGGCTTTTATATGTGTTTTAAGGAATAAAGGAGTTTTGGTTGCCTCAGTTTAATTTTCGTTTGAGTTGGAGATTACATATCAATTTCTGGTATTCTTATTTAGGACTAATACAAGGCAAATGAATTCACTCTTAAATGAGGAATGGCTTGATTATCATGCTAGCTGAAAAATAGGTCTATATACTCCCACAGCTCAGCTGCTGTGAGTGGATGTGCATAAGGACTGAGAAATGGTTGCTATTCAGCTTCTTCTGATGTTAGGATGACTTTCAGCAATTGAATGATTTATGATGACATTGATATTCATGCAGACTATTCAACTGCCAGGATAAAGACCACAATGCCTGATCAGTCTCTTTTTCTTCAGGCATATGATGGTTACAGGTTACAGACATTGGAAGCAAATTCTCTGGCTGAAGCAGTATCTTCCCTGCTGCAACGGGGTGGAGGCTGTGGGCAAGGGGGCAAGAAGAAAAGTACCTGTTTATAATGGACTATTGACCATTTTTTATCTCTTCTGTTGTAAAATCTTAACAGGACAAAGCATAATAATGTTATTAAGGGCATATGAGGCAGTGTCAATGCCAGGGTATTAACCTTACTTAGCAAATTTGTGATAAATGTAATAGATCTCATGTTTCCACAAGGACTTTCACAGAAGTTTCTGATCATGCATTAAAACTCCCTGCTCTCTGTTGCATCCTTTCTTATATTTGGACAGCAAGGAGAAGGGCTGCTTGTGCTGCTTCCTTGTGCCTTTTAATGTCTGTGCAGTTTTGAGGCTACATTCTGGGTTCATTCTGCATCATTCTGGGTTCCTAAATCTTTTTTTTCAGTTCGTCAGGTACACCTGAAAGAATGAGTTAGGCCACCCACACAGAGATGCCTGGTGGAAGAGGCTGCCAGCCTTGCTGGTACATGATGGGCCCCCATGGAGCACTTTGGGGTTCAGTCCTGTGGCAATTTGCTGTGCACTGGATTGCAGGATTCAGTGGAGCAGCTTTCATTCACACTAGTGAATTCCTGGTGACTTGTGGAGTCCTGGTGACTTGTGGAGTGACTTGTTGAGGTCCATGTTGATCTTATGCATCATAATTGAAGTTGTGTAGCTTCCTTCCAAGGATGATCCATTCTGTAAGACTTTGTGCATCACACTTCCTGGTCAACTTTACCAGCCAGTTTATTTAACAGACTTCTCAATTGCTTCTGGAGCAGGACTTCACTCTTTCTTGCACTTACCCTCCTGTATGCTGTCCTGGCCACTCTCAGAGCTTGTAGAAAGAGGGCAGGAGAGACAAGAACAACCTCTTTCGTGTATTCCTTTCAGCTCATGACTCACTGCACAGGGACCTTGGAAATGGGCCACGCTGAAGTGCGCTGCAGGCAGGGCCCATTGTAGACTCTAGGAAATAGAGCTGCCTTCAAGTGGTCTAGTGCATGCCAGAAAAACAAAGGACCTGCAAGGACCCCAAAATCACTCCATCCCTCTAAAACTGCTGTGCCTCCTTCTGTCCTTGCTATGTATATGCAGCTGGGTCAGCTGGGAACAGGGAACTGTCTTTCTACAGACACACTGATGTTCCCAGGCCAGTGACTTGTAAATATGAAAATTAGTAAAGCCCAAGGGCTAAAAGCACACCAGTGCAGCTCACTCAAATCCCACTGCTGAGCTCCTTTCACACCCAAGGAAAGTCCCCACTGCTCTCCTGAGTGGTGACTGAGCCCACCCAATAACCTCTGCCACTCTCTCAAGTTCAGCTCTGGCTGTACCTGTCCCTGTCTGTATGGTCAAACCAGTCTATTACTTCTTCTGCAGAGATGCACTTCTTGATACAGCAGGAGCTGGCCAGAAATAATCCCAGCCTTCCTTTTCAGTTCTGCACCTTCATGTGGTAAATGTCTTTACCTTGTGCCATTCCACAGACCTTCTATATTGGTCGTACTTCTTCTTAGCAATAGCCCTAGAGCTCAAACTTACAGGTGAGCACCTTTTACTCCTTAGTCTTAGCTCTGGTGCTAACTGTGGAAACATCTCCCCCTGTCTTCAGCTGGTTCCAGGTAGAGAAGGGAGTTTGTGATAGGAATAGCTCTGTTATTCATCTAGACTGGTCTGAGTATTTTCCCAAAGAATTTGTGAAATACCCTCTGAATGATCAAAGGCATAAGCATGTGACTGCAGGTCACTGGAGAGCAAGCTATTTAAAAAGCACTAAAAAAAGCAAATCTGAAAGACTATCTGGCACTAGAAAGCACTTAATTTAGAGAAGTGTCGGTGTCACGAGTGAATGTCTTGTCATAAGGCAATATTGCAGCATTCCTCAGGGCTAGCACAGGTCCCGCTTTTCTGTGTGACACACGGTTTGTGCAGCACTGAATGTAAATGTGTTCACTTACAGTTCAAATACCCTTGGCCTGCAGTCTTTTTTTCATCCCATTTGTTTGACCCATCACTGGTCAACCGTCAGCGGGCTGTTTGGTTGATTCATATAGTCTTGTGCACTATCAGTTTCGGCTCCCCTGATCTTGTTTTGGCACCTGTGCCTTTCAGCATCTTCAAAGAAAGCTATTGTAATGCCATGAGCCTCCACGTTTGTAGAATCATTGTCGTTTCTCAGATGCAGATAAAATGTTTCTATCTTTGGGACTGAAGATTTGGTGTCTCAGATGAAATTGTTTTATCATCATATAATAAAGTTAAGCTTCTTACTTTAAGAATAGGTGGAGTAAGGCTTGCTGCTTTCATGGCAATACGTACTTGGACTTATTTTCCGTGTCTCTGTTTCCTGCTGGGCTGGTTTAGGGAATAATATTCTAAGGAAGGGCAAGAAGAAACAAACTGTAGTGAATTATTTCCTTTGCACTCTTTTTATTTTGAAGAATTCATGTCCTTTCAAGGACTATGTGGATTTTTCAGTTTCACAAATAAGACCTTGTCTTGATCCTTTCCTTTGACAGGTACAGGATCACACAGAAAGCCCTATGAATTTTCTGACAGTCATTCTCACTCAGAGTTATAGATATTTAGTGAATTCCCTTGCTGTTTTGTAAGATTATTTCACCAACTGTTTTTTCCCCTCTACAGTTTATATGGTTGATGGAAACACATTCAGAACTAATGAATGAGTAAAATGAGTGAACATGATTATCTTTCCTGTAGTAACTGAGCAGTGTCCCTTAGCACCATTTTGTGTATAGTCCTTGGCACTGGGAGCCTTACCAAGATGTGCCAGCTCAACTCTCCTCATTCAGCTCCCTGGGAAGGCTGTCAGAGTGACCAGCAGAGTTCACTTTAGACTTTCTCTTCATCCCTTGCTCTGCAGCTGTTACGTGATTTGCAAGCAAAGTTTCTCTTTCTTCAAAAGCACTTTCATCTTTTGAAAACTTTCCCAAGAAACGCCCCCTTCCTTAAATTATTCATGTTTAGGATAGGCCTTCTGGTACCCTGAGTTCTAAAATACATATATTGATGATACCTGCTGCAATCTAGTCTGTGTTGGCAGTGGTAGGAGAGACTTTTAATGGCATGAAACACTGTCGTTATATGTGTCTATCAAAGCCAGGATGGAGATACAGCTGAACTCCATTCCTTTACCCTTTGACACCCACTTCTTCTGAAAAATATTTTCCAGTGTCATATTTCAATGGATCAATAAAGCGCATGCTAAAAAAATCAACAACCTGAAAGTATCTTTGACAAGATGAAACCCATGGCCTTCCAACATTTCCATCTGCTGTTTGGTTTCTCTGGATCAGCAAGAATAGCCCAAATATTAATATTAGCTGAATAGTTTTGTAATGCAAAAGAGAAGAATTTTTCCCTGTGGAAGGGAGCCTCTCTCTTAAAAGGGCCCTTTGTATTTTCTTGGATGTTTTACAAATACTGCACCTGTACATGAGAGCTTCATCCAGATACGAAATATGCATTTCAAAGTGTGCTTCCATACACCCTGAAAGGAGAGCTCCTGTGCATTTGATAAATCAAGTGGGAGTCTGGTCTGATTATACAAATACCATGTAGCTAGAATGGCTGTGTTCTAATTAGTTTTTCAGCCATGAACCTTTGATAGTGGCCATGGCCAGTGGCCTCCTTTTCTTCAAAAGGAGGTTTTATCTCCTATACTAGTCAAAATATTTTTAGTTGTCAACCTGTTTGCTAAATTCCATCTAGTCCATGCATATTACCAATCCTTCTCTAATCTGCATTAACATGATGAATAAGATTGTTCTAATTTTGGTACCTCTTTTACTTTCAACAGTACAGTATTTCTTTTATGTAGAATGCTATTCATGAAGACACCTTTTCTAAGCATGAGATTGGATTAGTTTTTGCAGATCTCAGATCAGTCCAGTGCTCTGTCCTCTCTGGAAAAATTTTTAATTCCCTCCCAGCTGAAGCAAATCAAAATACATAAATCTAAAAAGAAGAAAAAAGCAAAATCCAACCACAACCAGACAATTGCCCACAAGCCTTGAAAGTTCTGTCCATCTGAGACCCCCTGGCTGGAATTGGAGATGTTGCAGGCAGAGATATTTTCATATACGCTCAACTCAGTAGCAATAACCACAACAGCTTCTCAAATCCATCTCTTCGACACCTCCAGGAGTTTTCTATTTCATAATGGCACAAGTGGAGGCAGAAAGCAAGTCTGACCTCTGAGCACTCTTCTAAGCACAGAGTGCCAAAAAAAACAGGAAGAAAGTGAAAACCACTTGCATTTCAGTAGGGATCTGCAACCATTCTGCAAGTGCAGTACAGCGACAAACAAGTGATGGCCTCATGCACATCATTACAGGAGTTTCTCCGTGCTGATGATGTGCTCTGGTGCTCACCAAGTTTCTTTCTAACAAAACGTGATTTTGTTTTCCTCACCTGCTGGCCTGCACTGCCAGGCCATGGGGTTTGCCCTCATACTTCAGGGAGAGAGAAGCCCTGATGTTGGCTTCAGTGGTTGCCTTTCATGCTGAAACATTTTCAGCCTAATCTCTTTTATTGGCAGCATCCAAAGTCAGATGCTTAAACCTCATATGGAGACTGAATAATCAGAAAAAGGGATTGTATCCAACTGCCTCATGTACTCACATGTGCCTGAGTGGTGAAAAGTCACAAATGTCTTTCTTCTCTCTCCCCTCTTGACTGATCTTGAATATTTTTATCCCTCTCAAGTGTGGTGTTGTGCCCTTTCATACACTTTAATAACTGGTTTCCCTTAGTTAATACTCAGTTTTACCTGGTTTCCCTTTGACTCGAGATTTATATTTTATGTTTTCCCAAGGCAGGTATGAAGGCTGGCTGCGCCCAGGTGCTGCTGCTACTGCTAAGCTTCCACTTTACATTCCCCAAATTCCAGCCTGGTGTGTCTAGGCAGATATCTCTTGGCTGTTTAAATTGAAAAATAGTAACACTGAAATACACTGAGGTTAAAGAGAAAGTCAAACAACTGCTTTCAGCTTAGAGTTAGAAAGTACCAGGTGAGAGAGATTTTGTGGGCAGGAAAGCTAAAGGAGCTGGTCTTTAATGCAGGAGCAGAACCACCTCTACAGAGACATGTAGGCTGAATAAGGGTATGATGTGAAAATAGAAGAAACAGGTAGTTGAAAAATGGCCAATTATTTTAATTCCAGGGAAATTCCAAAGCAGGACTTGCTGTAGCACATCCAAACTGCAAATGTTCTGACAGTTGTTGCATTTTTAGTGGTGTTTTCAAGATGTCTTCAAACCACTGTTGATTTTCCCCTTCCCACCGTCCTTTTATCAGCAAGCAAAGATGACAAAGCAGAGTGGGAAATTAGAATATTACAATGTTCACTACCCACACAGTCTCAATGACCATAAAGAGAAAGACAACCTGACGTGCAGAAAACCAGCTGTGAGAGTTCATCCGCCTGCGTGCGTGTGTGCAGCAGAGAGGGTGCAGAGCGCGGGGGACGAAGTCGTGTCGTTGCATAAGGAGTGGTTTGGGCATGGTAATTGTTATATCTGAATGATCGTGACATGCAAGCAGGGAAAACAATGATGTTTTCAGACTCAGCAGAGAAACAAAATCCTTGCTTCTTCCAAGCACAGCTGAACTTTGCAACCAAGAGCTTAATGCCATGTCAGGTCAGTTGGGATATAATTGTCTCCAACCAGAACAGTCAAAAGTTGGAGTTTGCTATCAACTGGCTGAATGACACCCAGAAATTCTTTCCAAACTTGCAAACAAGCAGAGACAAGTTTGAACCTGAACTCCAGGGTAATCGCACCCCTCAGGAGCATAAACAAACATGGCATCGGCTACAAAATTATTCTTGAGGCATCGCTTTTGACTGATCCAGATGAGAAGTTTCCAAAGTTGGGGTCGCGACCCCGAGGAGCGCCGATGGAAGGGTCATGAGCCCGGAAATGAGGGTGGGAGCCAACAGGCTTGGGAACTGCTGATGTAGGCAGATGAACGGTCACGTCAAAGGGGTCCCCTTGGAATACCCTTCTTCCCCTCTCCCGCCTCAGGAACAGTAACTGGTGAGGTTTAAAGCTGAGGAGACTGGCTGTTTATAGCACGCTGCTGTATTTTTACAAGTATCCCTGGAAAGGAGCCCAAGATGATTAGGGAGCAAGGAAAGCTCTTGAGAGAAGGATGTGAGACAAGGAGAAGGGGACAAGGGGCAGGTCTCTGGGAAACAGGATCTGCCAAGCAAAAATAAGATTCCTCGGTTTTAATGGGAAGAGAACAGAGGCTTTTTAAGGTTGTAGTGAAGTTTTAAAGTCTAACTTGGAAGGTCAAAATCTTCTTCCTTTAGAAGTTTGAGGGATGTTCTTGTGTTCTTTCCCTGTGATAAGCCCCTGGTGCTGAACAGAATACCCTAGTGTGGAAGTTAAGACAAGGTGGGATTAATGTGCCAGACTGAGGTCTGTACAGCTAATATATAGACAGAAAATTACCTCTAGGTGAGTCGCTAAATGGCCTTCTTTACTGCCCTTGTGTTCCACAATCTACCAAAGCTAGGCCCTGCATTTATGTGTGTTGAGAGTAAGACATTGTTACTGGGAAATTGGGTGGTTTACTTTATAATGCTCATACAATGGAAGAAAGCGGGACAGACCAGCAAATTAATGTAACATACATTACTAATTTTGTATCATGTCACTATTAAGAAAAGCATTTTAAGTTTTCATAATATCGGTTGTAATACCAAACTGGCTTCAATACAAGAGGAGCATCAGCACCATGAAATGGGTGCCTTAAACAATCCCAGGGCATGGAGGAGTCAAGCAATTTTTGGCAATTAGGAGGGAGTATAGCAATAGCACAGCTTCAAGTCAGGGGTGGGAAATGGGCCTGGAGGGGATAGGCCAACAGAGGCCGTCACTGAAAAGCAAACATTAGGTTTGTGTGGTGCAATACCGAGCTGTGGCTACGTGCTGGGTACAACGCAGAGGTAAAGTCAACACCACTGTGTGCTATTTATTTAATAATGTTATGTTGAGAGGTGTTCACTGACAGGAAGGTTTTTGTAACCCTGCAGCTACAGGGTTTCCTGGGTGCTGTCTTATAGACTCAAAGACAGCGGGGACAAGTCCTGCTCGGGACTGAGCAAGGTTCTGTGAGCCACAGGGCAAGGCAGAGCCAAGTTTCCTGTCTACCCCAATTGCTACTACAGAGAATGAAATAAGTGCTGGAGAAAGAGGAGAGGTGAGTGAGACCCTGATAACAGGGAGAGGTAGCGTTTCTTGAGCTTTAAACCCACTGGCAGGGCAGACCTAGGAATTTCTGCACAGGGAAACTCACTGCTTCTTCTTGTTTCCAGCAAGTTAAAGACTTTGTAGACCTTTTTATGATTAAATGAATTCATGTCAAGCATGTACAACTTCAAATAGCAGCTAATTGGTCAAACAAGTGATGCTTAATCTTATGTTCTCTGTTGAGGGCCTTGGGAGCTTTTTTCTTGAAGGCACGTAATTTAGCAGGATAGTCCAGACTGAATTTGTAGGTGAGATTCAGTTAAGGCTTTTACATTAATATCTTCTTATATATAATATCTTCAGCCAGCCATAGAGATTGTTCACAGATGTGTTTCAGGTGTGGCCAGATTAGTGTGGAATCAGTCTATGTATCCAGTTCTGATGAACCATCATGGACCAGTCTCCACAAGTTTCTTTTCAGGATTTAAACCAAACCTTTGGTTTGTTTGAGAAATTCAAAGTTTCATTTTCATAATTACCTTTACTTTTGGAGCTGCCCTTAGGGCTATCTGGAATCTACTGAAACATGCTGAACTCTAAATCTAAGGTTTCTTTATTTCATGTAAAGTGCACAGAAATCAAGTATGAGGTTTCTGCTCCAATCATGTGGAAGTTCATTTTAATTTCCATAGCATACTGTATTTTCTTTTAAGAAATTGATGAGTTCTGTTTAATGCTGAGGTCAGAATATATAATTTCAGGCTGTCTGTTTTTTTCACATCAAAGCATGTGACTTCAGTTTCCAAAACATTTTTCCCTGAATATCTTTTTCCAGTCTGGAAAATTACCCATGGGAAAATAATATAAATCTCATCATGATGCTTGAAATTGTCATGGTTTTCACATGTGACTGGTGACCATGCAAAGTAAAGAAAGAGTCTAATGTTACAGGATCTTTATGGTTGGTTTGTGACGTGATTTAAGTGTTTGGGGCCTTTAGTGCAGTAATTATCTAGTCCTATGGCTGACCCAGTCCATCTCTTCAAGTACACCTTATCTCCAGTCTGCTTCAGTCAGTAGGTTTGTTTGAGGTTTTTTCCTTAATACTACCTCACATTTTAAGGTATATGACATCCTCCTTGCAAGGAAGTTTTTCAGGGGATTGTCAAGAATTTTTGATTCTCACATGCAGTTTGACTATTCCCATTATTAATTCTTCCTGTTGCTGCTGGTCATAGAGCTCACCTCTGTGATGGCACCCTTAAAATAAACCATTATCAGGTTCATAAATCAATTGTTGATACATAATGTAAGGGCTCATCCCTGTCCTCCTACTGGAACTCCCAAATATCAAAGGGAATTCTTCCTGAATAAAAAAAAAAGCAAAACAACAAAACAAAACTTAACTGGTTTCAGCCTATTAGAAATCTAAGCCTTCAGAATAAATCCTTTACCCAATATATAATTCTCCCAATTGAAAGCCAGGCATAATAAAAATGCTAGATTAAAAAAAAAAAAAAAAAAAAAAAACAACAAAAAAAAAAAAAAAACCATGAAAAGAGATAAACAAATAATGGGTTTTTCTTGCTGGAGGCTGTTACAGGGCAGAGTTCTAGAAATAGATCAATTCACTTAATGAAGGGCCTTTGGATTATAAGTTTTCTGTTTGTAAACAGCAGACTCTCTTTGTATTTCTATATTAACAGGGTTTCTCCTAAGGATCTGTGACCTTTCATCTCATTATGTATGGATCTGTGTATGTGAATGTGACATATGAATTTGTTACCAAGATACTATTTGAAGCAAACACCCTAAGGCCTTCCAAGTTGGCAAGTTGATGCTGATTTCTGAGTCATCCCAGCCTAAAATATTATTTTGTATTTTTGCACCGTTTTGGACTGTAGAGGGAACATCAGCCATCTTACCTGACTGATGCTATCAGGTGCTTTCCATTATTTTTCTAATGTATGTCCTAGAGCCAGACACACACATCAGCCTAGATACAAATGGCACTGCAATTGAACGGGATTCAGCTTATCAGAAAGGTGGATCAGCTGAGTTAACCACAGCAACTTATCTATAGCAGGATAAGGATTTGACAGGTTCTTTCAAGCTTGCTGGAATTTGCATCACCTCATGTGTTGCTTTCCTCATCTTCCTTCTTCTTTCTTTTTCTCTGGATGTTGCCATCTCTTTGGTTTATGCAGACACACACTGCTACTGACAGCTTTTTCTGCTGTGCTGGTTCAGTGGTGGGACTGGGCACAGCCGTGGCCCATCCGTGCCGTGGCACGGGCAGCACAGAGACCATTTGTGAAATGGGCTGGGGAGGCTCCAGCCTGTGCCACGGTTTCTGGGCTCCTGTTAGTTCCCTTGGTTCTAATTTACGTAGTAGTGGCTACTAATTAACAACCTGTTAGCTAGTTCTGAGAGTTATTGTGGAATGTGGCCTTTAGTAATAGGGGATTGATACATGGCAGGGGATTCACTTCCAGTCCCGCACTCATTCCAAGAATCCTTTAACAGTGCACAATATCTCTTGGTGCTGCATAATATCTATTTCTGAATTCTAGCTGCAGCTGAGGCTTTCTTTTTTGGTCCTGCCGGGGTTGCTGAGATTGTTTCATTTGTCAGGGGAGTATGTTCAAAGAAGAAATACTAAAATATATTGAATAAAAATATATTTAAATATCTACCCTATCTGAAATATGATTTCTCGAGATCTTGCAGAGTGTCTGTAGCTTAGCCAGCTGCAGTATTAATGGCACTTTATGCAAAAGTGCCAGAGTCCTATAACTTTCATATAATTAATGAATTGTAGATACCACTCTCAGCACAGATAATTAGCGGGATTTATACTGCGTTCTCTTCACGAAGAATGAGTCACTTCTCCCACACTCAAAGCATGCAGAAATTCTCAGGAAAAATGCAGCTGAGTACATTTAATTATTATCATTTCATTTAGCTGTTTTTTGGGTTTGATGACAATGTCATCATAAATGAAATCTAGGTCACTTCATACCTTCATGCCAGGAAGCTTTCCTTGTAAAGGGAGGACATGGCAGTTATAAATTAATATAAGTAATGAAAATTATTTCCATGGACATTAATTTTTTGTAGAGCAAAAGTTTGCTGAGTAGTACCTCACTTTTAATTCCCAGCAATCCAAAAGTGAAACTTCTAAACACATTTACAAGCAGAGAAGCTGACCTTCAGGAGCTCACATGATTTCCAGCAACATCCCATACATAGAATTGAGATAATGAAAGCAACAAAAAAAACCCCTTGCCATTATAAGTCTCCTGAAGGTGGCAGGTGTTATCTCTGTGTAGCCATGCTCCCAAATGTATGGCATAAGGCTCCCTTCCCTTGTGTTCCAAGAATTTATATCTCTGAATAGTTCAGAGAAGTCACAGTCCTGAATTTTATGTTTGGTAGATGATATCTGTGGAGACTTTGGAAACTCACAATGTCTGTATCCAGTTGAACAAAATGTACAACACCTTGTGTAGCTAACTTTAAACAGCAAAGTAAATAAGTAAACCTGGGGTAAATAATAGTGTAACACAGGTAACAAATTTACCAGGATCCAAAAAGTACTCTAGGAAAGGAAGGCTCTGCATGGGCTGAGATTCTTGTTCAGCTGCATTGAAATAGGTCAGTTCCTCCAGCCTAAGGTGTTCCTGCTGCTCATCTTAACTTGTCCTCCATGTCTCTGAGACAGGTTCTGTGTCCTGAGCCCTTCTGTGCCCTTTCTCTCTGGTTACCTATGAAAGCACTGTGGAGGAGTCTGTGCAGCTCAGTTAGTTCTATCTCTTTAGCTGTCTTGCTGCTATGGTTAAAGGAGAGTTTGGAAACTATGAATAGAATCATTATTTCAAATATGGTCCAAAACTTTGTATTTTCACAACCGTGTCTTTTCAGAGAACTGAGCTAAGTCAGAATAAAAGCAATTGTGGGATTTTTGGAAGGGAGTAGATGGCACAGGGAAAGCAATGTGTTGCAAGTGGGTAGATCCAGCCCATGGGTACCATATGTTTTGAAATCCTTGTGGTCTGGATAGTGACCAGCTAGATTTTTCAGCCTGAGGCTTCCAGCTCCACCCCACTTAGGAAGGATTTCCTGCTGCTATGGAGCCCAAAAAGTGCCTGAGCACCCTGAAGTCCCTCTGTCACTCATCAACATAAATACAATTAAAGTAGCTTTGCAGCAGAGTGTTTGCAAAGAGAACTGGAGAACGCTGCTGTCTATACCCTGCTTTTCTGGAGAATGCTGTCTTGATACATTTCCGTATCATGCAATTTCACCAAAATCCATGTTTGAAGTGCAGATTTTCTCCAGACAAATTGTGGGCTGATGAGTTCTGCACAAGCAGGAGCCTGGCCTGTGCAAAAGTGTCAGCATTGACCGCTGGATGAAAAATGGGATCTGAAGTATAGGGGTCTGGAAGGTAGAAACTTTGTGTTGTGTGGCCTTTCTGTATTTACAAGTAGCATATTATTATGGTTGAGCTCTTTCTTTTGTAATACACTCCTGTGATGACTCCCAAACATACTCCTTCAGAGATGGTCTGCAGCCAGTTATCCAGAAAATGAAGAAGGGCAGGAGAGGGAGGGGGAAGATTGCCCACAGCTAATGTGAAACATGTGCCAGTGAGACAGTAACTAGTCAGTGTACCCATCTTTTAACATGCAGGAAGTGCGTCTCCTTAGAGCCACAGATAGCCTGGGGCTCTGGGAAGCCATAAGCAGGTGAGAGTCTCTGTCCTTGCTGTGACACAACCAAAGCTGTAGGGAAAAGACAGAATGGGCCAATCCATGGCTCAGGTAATCCATCTGTGGATAATCAAACACCGTGTCTGACATGATTTGACTGTTGTCCTTGTTAAAGTTTCCATTGCCAGTCTAACATGATGAGATTCGTGCTACTTACGTTGGTATTTTTCCTTATTCTAATTAGTAACTGGACTTAGAGCACACCTTAAGAACAGCTGAGCTGCATAATATAATATATAATGTAGCTTTTTTACATAAAATACAGCAAGTGGTAAGACTGTACAAAACTTCAGAGTGCATGGCAGTACAGCTCAGTCATTTTAAAGATTACTTGACTTCAGTGAAAAAGGTTTATCATCCTCTGGGTAGAGACATTCTTCTGCTGTGACATAATCTCACATTTTTTCTTTTATCTCCTTTATTGTTTCTGGAGAAAATATAGAGAGAAAGATAAAATACCCTCTGGTGACTCCTACACTTCTAGACTCCTTATTACCTCATGTCTATTGTGACAGGTAACTTTCTAATGAGTGTTGCTGGAGGAGTTTCACAGTTCTTGTTAAAATGATTTGTTTGCTTTAGGACTTCATTTGCAAGATGGAATCCCTTACCATTGAGAAGATGCAGACCCTCCAAGTGGCATTTAGCATTACCTTCAGGATCAGCACCTTGCTGCTTCATCCAGCATTGCTGATGCCAGTGGAAGTTTTACCCTGGATTTCAAACCTAATTGGGCCTGAGGACTGTGGTCCTTTAATCCCTTGGGCGGTTAAGATGTTTATGACCTTCCATAGGGTCTGCAGGCACTGTGATGGAGGGTGGGCTTCGTGCCACACATGGCACACACAATATCGAAATATTAAAGCTTTGCCCTGAAGGGCTGACAGTCTTAAGTTTAGATGTGGTGCAATGAGTGGGAGTAATAAGCAAAAGTGGGGAATAGGCACAGTGAAGGTCATGGCAGTGAGACCAAGGCAGGTGAATATCCTGATGGCTGCACTGATTAAATAGTGAATCACCAGCTGCGGGCTGGAAGGAAGAAGTGAGACATTAGAAGGATGTGGCTGTGGGGAGACCTGGAGAGCAAACATTAGGAGGACAGTTCGTGCCCAGAGGACTAGAATAGCTTGGCCACTAGCTTAATTGTTTTAGACACTTAAAACACACTGGGTAAAACACTGACAAGAATGTCCAAAAGAACAATGTTGCATCAATTATCTTCCTGATCATTTGACTGGATTGATTTTTATTTATACTAGAAAAAATAGGGTTATTTGTGATGTTTCCTCTTTAGTCTGAATGTCTTTAATTTGGACATCCATTTAATTTGGAAGTTTTCCATGTGATGCCATTGAGACTGTTGGATTGTAGTCAT
>WAAG01036321.1:2909-18152 GCA_013390105.1 Tichodroma muraria | reverse complement strand
GGAAAGTATCTTAGATTTACCTTTCAATGGGAGTTATACATCCAGTCAGCTTACAGGAGAACCGGTCCTCCATTTTGAATTGCCATATGATCCCTCAGGGATCTAAGTACCTGCTTCAGAGTCCTTTCTCATGCTCAGGGGCCTGGTGGTGCTTCCTCCACCCAGTTTCAGCCTATGTTCCTTACACACACCCAATCTATGGACAGAGTGGGTTCAAAGCTCTTTACAGGTCATCATTTAGTTGTGTGTACAAAGCAAATGCAACCAGCTTCCTTGGAAGAGCCTGAGACAGAACATCCTGTAGGCTCCTGACTGGAGGGAAAACATTAGGAGCTTGAACTGAAATCTCTGCTGCCAGTCAGTTCAAAGGAAGACTTTAAATTGTTTTCTACATCGCCGGGAAACATTCTACCTGGTAAATACCAATTAATCCTTTATGCACTGCACACTCCCAGTAACATGTCCTGAGAACAAGACGTGTTGGCAAAGGGATTTTTAAACTCTGTTAGTGCTGAAGGGGCTGACTTACATATCTTTGTGAGCTGTGAGCAGCTTTGCCTATTTTCAACAAAAGAAAATTAGGCACTTAGGAGGATAGTGGTAACTGAATGAGGGTTTTGAGATGGTACATTACAAGGGTGAATAGCGTTGGATGGAGCTCCAAGACACAGAAAATAAGAGGCAGAGTTGTGAATTGGATTCAAACATCCTAACTCTCTCCTTCAAATCCTAACTTTAGTATGCGCCAGGCCCTAAATAAAAGGTTAATAAATGTATTTCACCATCTAAAGGATTTTGTGCTAGAAATGAGAAAGAAGTACTTTTGTTACAATATACCTTGAAACACTGAGTTTGTATCTGCAAGCCTTGCTTACTGTGAAAAGCAGCTTCAACAGTAGTGTTGGCAGATGTATAGCTTACTGAACCAAGTCCTAGGCTGACATGTTTTTTTCAATGCATTGCATTCATTGTCAGCGTATTTCAATTTAAGAAGTCATGAAGGAACAGTAATGCTTTTCAAGTCATTCTTTCTCTCATTCCTTTTCATACTTTCTGATCATAGTGATAATTTTTCAGTCTGAGAAGTTCTGCTGTGTTTGTCGTGGCTGTGATATAAAGGTCTTAGCCTAAAATCAAAGGGATAAGGCTAGAACTCAAGTGCTTCTTGCACACAGGAGGCTTAGAGTACAAATCTCCCTGCAGTGTGATCTGTGAATGCCATATAGCCCGAGCATGGGAGGGTACAAATGAATGCTCCTTATAAAAAGCCACAAGGCTGTGGGATTTTCCAGCTAGTATAGAACATTTTTTACCTTATTATCAGGGAAAAATCTTGGGGTCACATCAGCACTTTATAGAGAGAACCATAAATACATAATAATGCCTTTGGTTATCAGTTAAAACATTTGCTTTTTGCACTGTCAAAGCACATGTTTTTCTCAAGCTGTTCCCCATTTTCAGATAGCGAACTTGGCAAAATTCAAGTCAGTTCACATTCAGAGCTTGCTCTTAAAAAGACAGTTGTAGAGAAAAGGACAAAATAGGAGTCAAAAACTGATGCAGCTCTTAAAGTCTCCAGGTCAACATTACCATACCACTTTTTAAACTAAAAAAACACCAGAACATAAACAGCAAAATGCCTGTCTTTATCTGCTATTCCTTGTTCCTGTTTTATCTTCCTTTTTAGGGAGGAGGAAATACTAAATTCTTTTAATTCCTCTTCTTTCTTGCTTTGTGTACTTTGTTTATAAAGCATACAAGCTGGAAATCATCACTGTTCTTGCTTGGGAAAAATATCATTAGCTTCACAAGGAAAATATGTTTGCTAAGAAAGCACTTGAAAAATCCATGCAGATGTTAACTACAAAAACTGAAAAAAACCTCCTGCTGTAATTATAATTAGGTACATTTTGAAGCATTTTCCAAAATTTAAGTTTATAATGTTCTATTCTTAATGGGTTGGATTTCACATTCAGTTGTCTTAGCTCAACTAATTCTGCTGGGTCTCTGAGCTGTTCAGAATGATAATTCACAAGACTTTGCTAGATTAAGAGTCATGCTTTTTAGGTCTCATGTGAATATTTTTGTTCTACGGCTCACAAATGCAGCACTTTCAACTGTTTGGGAGCAGGAAGGCAGATAGGGTCTAACTGATGTTGTGCTTATAAAATGGAATTGAATCAAAAGCCTCCATAGATTAAAATGATTCTTTTATATTCCCTATGCACATAAAAGCTACTAAACTAGTGGTATAAAACTTGTAATATTTTCTCAAAATAGTTTCATAGCTTTCTGTGAGGTTAGTATTCTGAGTGCAGAGGAAGACACTGCATCTGCTGTAGTGTCAGGATGAAATTTATTTGTCCATTTAAACAGCAAGTGCTTTAAGTCTTTGTGGAGAGTCATCTACTGGGATTTTCAAAATTTCTTTAGCATTTAGTAAAGGTACTCTGTAGTTTTGTCATCTTCAGTCACTGGTTAAAGCATGTTAAAGCATTCTCAAAGAAATTTTATATGCAGAAATTTGTGACTGAGAAAAATCATGCAATTTAAGGTATGCTTCTATTCTTAAGAAACATTAATTATAGTAACAACATGAATAACACAGCTAAGAACTTAAAAGCAATTTAGACTGAGGGCTGTACTTTATCTACATATCAAACTGTTCTGTGATGCCCTGACAACATGACCAGTATCTCAGCTTTTCATATCATTCCCAATTCCCAACTGATGTATGTGAGCTGCATTTTCCACCCAGGAGTGCCCAAACTCCTTTTCTAAAGTGTTTTTATGGCCCCTACCAGACCTGTGTGGAACTGAACATCTCATAGTCTTTTAATATGTTATTTGTGACAATCTTTGGAGTCATTGGGGAACTATTACCCCATATTTGCAGATAGAACTTATTAGGTTCCTCAAAAAATACTGTGTTGATATAAAATACAGTTTCTTTAAAACATAGCTGCAGCACGAGGACACGTTGCTCCATCAGTTCTTCCCATTAATCCTATACTCTCTGTTTAACAGCTTTGTGTGTCGTTTGGTGTAATCAATGTCTTTATCTATGTCTTAGACAGTGCTTGATGGCTAATAATTGTCATTGTTTCCAATCTGACAGCAGTAGAGAACTGAAATTTGTTGGGAGAATGCCTCTCCTTATGACAGGTCTCTAGACTTTTTTTTGCACTTGCAAAAGTTTCAGTTCAATCTAGTCAATTTGGGTGTTGAACTGAACTGGCCTGAACCTCTGGATCTTTAGAGGTTCATCTATTACTGATTTCACTGAGCTGGACAGAGGGAGATAGTTGAATAGAGGTCTATGTGCCAACTGTTCCTTCATTTATTCCTGCCATATTAAGAAAGTTGATAGAGCAGAGCTAATCCATCTGCTCACAATTTATTCCATAGCAATAAGATACAGTTTCACTATTTCATGAGCTCACTCTTTTACTAACTTTATTAGAAGTCTTCCATAGCATCATTTTTAATCACTTTTCATGCAGTTTTAGTTATGTGTAAAACAGTAGAAAAAGATGGACTAAAGAGGCATGAAAGGATTTCATGAGAAACTCAGGTCAGCTTAAATAGAACCAGATCAAGTAAAGTTCAGTCAGTGAGCTTACAAAGACCAACAGAAAAGTGTTCTAAATTAGCTCTTTCACATGAAACTTTATTCTGTCATGTCTAAAGTGCAGTCAAAAGGAGTAAGACAGCCCTGGCAGCACCATGAGAGGAGGCAGAGCTGCAGTGCGTGGTCGAGGTGGCTGGGTGACCTGCCAGGCTGATGAGCAATGCTGACCAAGAGACCACAGGGTCAGAGCTGCAGGATGGAGGGGTCTCACATCTTCTTTACCAAGAACATTCAGCCACGCATGGGTTCTGGATGTTAAAAAGATGCAGGATTTTGCCCACATCTTGGTTGTATGCAACACTAAAACAAATTTCTGTGAGCTTAGTTATATTTCTCTTGTTATTTAGTTTAAACATTCTGATACATTGATCCTTTATTAGACTGGTAGGAGTAGTCTTCAGTGATTTGGGCTGGGTACAATTTGAGAAATGAGTACTGAAGCAGAAATTACCTGGTTTTCAGCATCGAGCCCACCACTCTCATTGATTTTTAGGGGTTTTCATATAAAGAAGGACTTTTACTGAGTAGCTGACTGTAGAGCCTGTATACAGGCATCCTGGGTGGGAATTTCAATTCAAAGCATTCAATACATTAACTTAAGTCTACTTCCACCAAAAATTATGGTTTTAGCCACAGCTGTGAGTGAACAGAGTTGGATTATTCCATAAAAATACTGAAAATCCTTCTTTTCTATTTAAAAATGCCTTCTTGAGCTGATAGGTAGCAGCAGGTGTAGATGTTAAAAGTAACTTTATTTTTTTGTTACTGTGCTCTGTCACTGCTGGAGCACCAACTGTTAAAATGAACACAGATGGACATTTTTTCCCTACTGATATTACTTCTCCCAGGAAAGTCAAGGGCTTCTTACCTTCTTTTCTTTTGCTGCAGTTTCAGAGCAATCATTTTTCATTAAAGTGGAAGTGGTGAAAAAGGTACAACAGCAACTAAAAATCCATTAATAGTTACATTATATTCCTTAATCTGAAACATCACTGCATCTACGATGGTCTTTGCTGTGCAACATTCATCCCATGACATCAGCTGCATGAGTGTGGATCATGCTTACATATAATGCTTATAATGCTTTGTTCACCTCTCTCTCTGTCTCCACCTGAGAAATTTTAAAACTGGTTAAGATTTTTTTTTTACTATTTATATATGCCTGAGTAAAACTATGTAGGTACATGTATATGCATAAGTATATAATTGAGAGGAAATATAGTGTGGTTATTGAAAGGTGAACTAAACAAACAATTCTTATTCAATTAGGCACCCAGACTATAAATTAATGAAATACCATGAACTAATAGCCCCAAATATTTTGAAGGTAATAATTGAGAAAACTCAGTAAAGTAACAGGCTTGAAAATCTGTTTCATCTCTTAAAGACTAAAACATTTTGAAAAATCAGTAGTATCTGATTTTTCAGTATTATAACAGTATTATCAGTAGTATAGTGTGATATGAAAGGAACAAGGAAATTGTCATTTTACATAGTAGATGGACTCCAGAAATATTCACTCTCCAAGTATCAAGTGGTGTTGATTGAAAGCTATATAGATGTACAGAAGAAAGCTTTCATTCCAGATTCATTCCAGAGAATCTTCCATAAAGATAAAAGAAAGTTTACTGGTGAAAAGCCACACTGATCTTATAGTCAATCCTAAATATGCACTAAAGTACATAATGCAAGGGAATTTTTCTTTTGATTCTAATCCAGAAATTACAAGGGCCTTTTTATGTCTCTTCTATAAAAACAAAGGTTTGCAGGAAGAACAGACACAGAGCAACAACTATCATTTAAGTTTACATGTCTGGCTGTCATCTTTGCCACGAGTGATCTTTTGTAAATACACTTAAGATCACAAGATGTTTCATCTTTGGGCAAGGCAGGAGGGATGTCATGTCACCATGACATATGAAGAAAACAATAAAAATCTACATGCATTTAGAGAAACGCTCAGTTTGCCGTACATTTATGGAGCTGCAGTAAATCCGTAGCTGCCACAGATTCATTTTGCATATTATATTAAATATGTCAGTGATGGTAAAGGATTGATCTCTTACAAAGGTAAAAATTAAACAAATAAGTCTCGTTCAAGGATTCACAATCTCTCATGACACAACAGTTTAGATGTGAATTACAAATTAAATGCAAGCAGTGTCCTTTACTTTGAAAACACAACAAAGTCAAAGGGAATCAGTTACACAGTTCCCTGCATGTTGGTTGTAATTTGCAAAAAAGCCAGCCACACAAAATTGTTGTTAATAGTATTGCCCAAGAAATGTGATGAAAATAAAATTTTGTTTGCCTAAACACAGACCCTGAGCAGAATGAACAAGAAAATCTCTGTTAATTTATTTCATGGCACTATGTTGAGGGCAATGTCAGCACATTCAGGAATTTGGGGCTGTCTTGTGAAGTCCTGCAAAATTGTAACATAACTTCTGAAGTTAATGTTAGTTGGAGTTATACTGTTAAATAGCTGTACAGTGTGACCAGACCCAGAGACTCCAAAACACAGCCTAATACTGGAAGATACTGTGCCATACATTTTGTCATAACAGCTCTCCCTAGTTAGTGAGATTAAGCAGAGAACAGGACAACCCACACGTAACCAATATTTTGTTGCGTATTTATGCACAGATATTACTGTAAACCTTTGAAGTCACTGGGAAGTTTTTTTTATTTAATTATTTTTTTTCACCCCATAGACTTTAATGAGATCAGAATAATTCTGAGACAACTATTTCACTTTGCCTTTTGATTGCATAATCAAGAACTACCAGTATTTACAAAATTCCAAGTTGTGTGCATATTGCCATCCGTATCAGTGGTAAATATTCTACTGTCAGCACCTTGACTCTATAAGGACTTAATTGTCTTTTGCTCATTGGTGCAATTTAGGCACAGCATCCTAGATGTAGCATAATTTTATGGCAACAGTGAATGATATTATGTAAAAGTTGTGAAATTAATTTTAGTACCATTTTTGAAAATAGAATTCTTTTTCCTTTAAGCACCTGTATCTCCTGAAGCTAATTAGGGGCATTTCATCACAGAAATGGATCCCATATGACTGCTAATAGGCATACAAGATTCCTAAGGGCAAATAGATAGAGATCATGTAATATGTAGAGACCACATGATGTTACATGAAAGATATGTATATTTGCCTTAATAAATTTTCTTATATCTTTAGCAAATGTATTATCTTGTATGTTTACTATGGATTGGGATAATTTATTGCAAAACTTTTGTCTGAATGGAAAAAGGATTCTAAATTTCATATTAAACTATATATTGAATAGCTAAGGATGAACTAACTGCAGAAACACCCCAAATAATTGTTTTACTCTTGAAGAGGATTTCAAGATGATGTGAATGGGCACAGTGCTGTCATTTTCACAGATTCTATTTTAATTCAGGACTGTGGTTCCAAAATTCTCCCAGAGGAGTCCTGTGGCTTGCAGCCTCTCTCTCATGAATACCTCTCAGCAATTTCACAGACAGTGTTTAAGACCTGTGAAGCTGGAGACACAAAAGGTTTGTACTTGATCCCCCCTTTTTTTTTTCCTGAAAATTAACTCATGCACCTCCTCAAAGAAAAACTAGAAACAATATTAACTCTTTGCTAGAGACATGCACTGACCTACACACAATAAATTGAACTAATCACTTGTAACACTTACCGATTTTTAAAATCAGATTAACTTGTTTATATGAGAATTTTTTGTTTAATGTTTTTTTAATCAGTGATCCACCACTGCATGTGTTATTGTCATGTAGTCTTTAAAATGCATTGAAATATTCCATCAAACCACTTAAAATAAAAATGCTTTATCCTAAATAGAAGGGATTTTCTACTCAAAATAAAAATTAGCTTTAGAAAAAGAACACAACACTTTGATCCATTTGAATTTTATATTTCTAGTGCTATATTAGAAACACAAAACTAGTTTTTAATTCTACATATATTTATACCTTTAAACACAAGGTGGACAAATCAAACATGATAACCAATACAATCAAGATATGCCTTTGGTTTCATGAGAATTCAGATTACAACAGATTTTGTCAAACAGGTACTCATGTGAAAGTCACAGTTGCATGAAGATTTATTCAAGTATACTTTAACTATTCAGATATGGGGTCTTGTTCATATTTAAGTTGCTGCTCATGTTTAAGTTGCTATATGAGACAGTAAGTAATTTTGTTCCATTTTTTATTAGAGAAATGAAAAATAACCCAACAGTCCTCAATGGTCTACTGACACAGTTGTTTTCTTTATCTTGCCATAAACAGGAGCAGCCCCTCACAGCAGTAAATTTGCACAAACTCGTTTAATAATCAATAAAAAGTAACAGGAATGTGGGAACTGCCTGAATGCATCACTTCATGTGAAACAGAGGCAAACAATAAATTTATCTTATATGGAGGGAATGCACAAAAGAGACACTGCTGTTCCTAGCAGCGTATTTTAACCACACGAGTTGTGTATCATCCTGTACAACAATATCAGAACATAAAGTTCAAAACTAGAAAGCCCAAACCAAATCCACTGAATCCTTTCTCAGGCAGACAGTCTCCTTCTCCTGATATACAAAATACTCCTTTTGAGTACTGAATCTAGCTAAGTGAGGCTGAATGTAGTGTCTTTTACAGCCTTACTGTGAACAATATACACAATTAAAGTTCAAACAAACTTCAGGAGATGTATACTCAAAGGACAAGTAAATTAAACAGGGAAAAATAATTTGTGCTTATAAAATTAATATTGCCAACAGGTGTCTAATTAGCCTAGAACAGGGGTGTGTAGTATCTGGCAACAAGTGGCTGTATAGTTTTAATGTGTTTCTCAGTTTCCAACTGGAACTGGAAATCATGACTTTGTATGGAAAATCATTCCAAATTTGTAGCAGCCAAATGATATACCAATCCTGGCAATGAAGAATGGCAAATGGCAAATTCCCCTCTAAAGCAGTAATATTTCTTAAATAAGTTAAATTTTCAGAGAAGCCAAGCAATGTCATTTCCCCTCAGAAGACAACTCGAAAATTCTGCAGAAGTAAGTAGGTATCATACACTGTCCCCATGCTATGTACAGGGGCTGAGGTGGAGCAGCAGAGNTCTCTCTCTCTCTCTCTCTGCCCTCTTATAATCAATAAATCCAAATTGGAATATACAACAGAGGAAGTTTCTTTCCGTCTTGTTTACATCATGGAATAAACTTATGTTTTTTCTACCAAAAAAATCTTCTTTCTTTCAGAAGTTCTCCTTTGATCCACATATGGTTTGAACCAGGTTATCATATCAAAATTAGCTCTTTGTTCAATATTGTTGCATTACTGGTAATACAGAAGTCAGCAAACATTAACTATGTGTTTGGCTTCTCAGAGGGAAAGAGAGAGAGAGAACTGAAAGAGACCATGAGAACCCAACTTGTGCTCAATTCCTTCAGGTGAATCAGATTACTACAGTCTGTAGAAAAGTGGTTCGTAGCAATAACAAAATCTAGTGTGTAAGATATCACAGATTCATTTCTAATTTTCTGTTGCTGTGACACACATTTTAATTACATCCCACTTTCCATTCTTCCTATAACTGTATCCAGTTTAAAATAATTCTGTGTGATCTCTCTGCATTCAACAGCTGTCTGGATTTGGGTCCAGCAGAGACATAAATTGAGGTCCAAAAAAATGAATGTGTCCTTTGGTTACAAGGAGTAAATCTCAGTTTGGACATAAGTCCATAGGCCCAAGGCTATTTATTCTGTCACAAATCATGTCCTTTTAAAGCTAGTTTTTACTTTTGTTTTTTTCATAAATACAGCTAGAACAAAAAGAAAAATACTTCCATAGCCTATTCCCAGAGAAAAATATTTGTAGAGATCTTAGGGTACCAAATAAACACCAAATACAAAAGTAAACTAGTCATAAATCAACAAATTAGCATCAGTGTAGGTTAAATGTGTAGGTTAAATATTTAGATTTTGAATTATCAAGCTAGAATACTATTTTCTCTTTAGATGGATGATTGTTTGGCACTATAGAAAAACCTTGATTTTAAATTTGAAAGCAAAATATGTTTAATTGTGGCTATGACAATGTAAAAGGATAAATAAAAATAGAAGAGACTGAAAGAAAAAGCAAAACTATCAAATTAAGTGTACAGCCATTATTGGTTAAAACTTTCAATTTTAGGCTAATATTTTTAAATGGAAAGTATACAATCCTAACTAATTATTTTGAAAGTATATTTCTTTTCATGCCTTTTTATGAGAACAGTTTTAGGGAGTACTGGCAATGTTTAATCTCATATCTTCAAGCAGAAGATTTATGTATGCAACTGATAATTACTCTAATGAGCCAAAAATCCAGCTTTCACTCTTCCTGTGGAAACCTCCTACTTACAGGTCTTCATAGAAGTTTGATTATGCCAATTTTTAACTTGTGAAAAAACTAACAGTGAGTCTCTCATGCTCTCTTTAAATTACAAATTAATTGTTGGTAAACTTGCCCTTGCCTGGTAGAGCCAATGTTAATGCTTTTGCCTGATGCACCACAAAATGTTACCTGATTGAAACGGTGCTGAAAGCTGCATTACGTGCCACTAACTTATATAAGTGAGGGAAGAGCAACTTAAAATTACTATAGAATATAAGCTTAATTTCCAAACTAATATTTGCAATTTTTCGCTGTTGTCTTCCTTTATATGAGGTTCATTTTATCTTTTAACACAATCCTGTTTTTGAAGGTTAGGAATGCATTGACCAACTGCTGGGAAATTGCAATGGGAAAAGTTCCTAATAGTTGGATTTAAAATGCATAAATTTACATGAATCATTTAAAAAATCTATGTAAATGTAAACCCAGGAATTATTCTGTTAGCATTAAATGCTAGTGCGTCCTAAAAATATGCATTTATCTTCATATATCTGTGTTCTCAAATCTTTTTACATTTGCCACTAACCTTTAGCATATGCCAAAAATTGATCTATGTTTTTCATTAATATACCTAGGGAGCTCTTGAACATAAACCAAACTATTTAAACGAAGCCCTTCAAAAGTTACTTATCACTTTCAGTTGCCAAAGTTTAAACTTTTATTGTTCAGATATTTTGGCTCCTCAATATTCATTTTATATAGTTCTACTTTTCTAGCTTATTACCTTAAACCAAATCAGCTTGTAAAAGTATGAGATGTTTAAAGGAAAATTCCATAAAATGAGGGATCTCGTATGTTTTAGACATTGCCAGAACTTTTATATATTTGGGTTGAAAGAAAAATTAAAACATCAGGAAAAAAAAATACTGAGTTTTCATATAATTTTAAAATATAGGTCAGTGCCTGAAACACCTCTCAGATATTTATTAAGACCTCTACAGTAGTGGCAGGGTCTGAGTCCAGACTTCAAACCAACCAACCATTCTGTCCCTGCTCTAATGCTCAGAAGGTACAAAGCAGTAAGGGGTGTTTGCATGGCACCTATTGCTGGGTTATTGGGGACCTAGCACTGCTCAATCTCCTCATGAGGCTGCTGTGAAGCTGGCAATGACCATGTAATCATGGACTGCAAAGTGGGAGCCAACAGCAAGATCCACAGGTGGCAATAGAAATCTTGGAGGGTCAGAGTATTCCTGGCCCCAGTGCTGGCCAGGAGACCACAGCCTGGAACAAGGGACCTCAAAGCCAAGGGAAGGTCAGCATGAGTAAGGGACTCAAAACAGCCAGCACTGGGAGGCTACAGTAAGAGAAATTGTCTAAATTCAGCCTCCGGTGTCCCAGCTGAGGAGGATATTCATTTGGAAGAGAACTCCCTGCTCCAGAACCTGATTATCCAGTTAGTTATTTGTGACTTTGGATAAAGATTCAATTTAACCCTTTGATAAAAATTCTACATAGGATCTCTCTTAGGGACCAAAGTTCAGATCTCTTTTCACACAAAAATTACCAGATTACAAGCATGCTATTTTCCTATCCTAATGAATTTTGAACTTTAAAGTTGTCCTTAACTGAGTGGGGAATATTTCCCCTAACAACTGCGTCATTAGGATGCAGAAAATGCAAGTTTGAAACTCCTCTGAGCAAGAAGCATGGGGTATCTCTATCTTCTTGCTTGCACCCTCCCACCATGGTCCCAAGTGTCCCTCCTTCCCTTCTTCCTCTGTCCATGCTGTGAACTGGGCTGCTTGCCCAGCACAGCCTCCACAAGGGACCCACACCCATGGGGGTAGGCGAAGCTGGGTTATGCTCACTGAACCGCAGTGTGCTCAAAGCCAGTGTCCAGTGTTTCGTTTAGGTTCAGTCTGCTATAATTTTCTCCAAATCATCTACAAGTGCATCTGAGGGTGGTGTGAGTATCTTCTGCACAGGGCAGAAATAGGGGCAGCTGTGTGGGGTACACAGAAACCGGTGTTGCATGGTTGTGGCGCTGTGGGTTGTATTGATCCCTTAGATGTACCCGTGCAGGCTCCCATACAAAAAATTCTTGATGATTTTATTTAGAAGGACTTCTTAATCTGCTAAGATGACCCACCCTGCTGCTTACCAAAACATAGTCACTTGGACTTTTGCCTAAGTGCAAGCACAGGCTGCCTCCCTGGAAATTCCCTTGCTCCTGAAGTAGCAGCTGACTTTCCCAAGGCCGATGGGATCCTTCAGGGTTTCTTCGCTCAGCCTCCCCCTCAGTCCCTGGCCAGGTGAAATGACAATAGGCAGCCCTGGGTTTTTTTGCTGTGGCTTCCTGTGCAGCAGCAATCCATCAGACACAGCTGGCTGCTGAGCTGCTGCCTGGTGGCGGCACTGGGGACAGATTCTAAGGCCAGCTCTGATCTCCAAGCATTTGACTTTGGGGCTGTTTCCTGGGCTGTGGTGAGAAACCCATCTGCAGTAGAAAGGCCTGATAGCATTGCCACAAGGACCTTAGGCCTCTGCACTCTTCTTTGTGCAATGTCTTTAATAAGAACAAAAGTAGGCTTTGCTGACAGTTACACAGGCACTTGGAGATACTGTCAGCATTGTGTACTTATAAGAGCTAGAAAATGTGTTTTATTTGTTCATTCAAATACAAAAGCAACTCAAAAGTTTTCTGTCTTCCTTCAGAAATTAAATCCCTCAAGCTTCCAGTAGGATTTTGGAAAGGAATAATTTCAAAAAAACAAATTAACAAAACCATTTAACATTAGATAAGGGATTACTAAACCCCACTGATTTTTAGTAATGCCACTTTGTGCTCCTAATCTTCAAAATCATTTTTTTTAATAAGATCAAGCTCTAATAAATCACAAATGTTATTCATTTCACCTTATTGTCATCTTCTGAAATGTATTTGTGTAGTCTGGGACAGTCCTCTGAATTCTCACAAATTAAAAGAAAATTAGTGTTTTGGAAGGAAAGTCTTAATCTTGCTTTATTTTTATATCACCATACATGTACGTATATCATACACCCAACCTTTCGATGTTTCATTGTAGATGAGAATTAATCTACAGATATGTCTGAATGTGAATATTTTGGTTTTGCATTCAACCTCCCCACCCATTTTCTCTTTTTTATATCCCTTCTGTTGAGAAAGTACAAGCTGCTACAAGAAAGGCAACATGGACTGAGAAACCAACCCACAAATGTCTCTCAAATTTGAGTATTTGCAGCTCTTTCAGGGAAAGGAAAAGACTCCCACCCTAGCTAAATGAAAAGGGCATAACACCGTGAAAGGAAATAGTCTCTTCAAAGGTTTGGAGGGCATTTAACTTAGGGGAGACTCCCTTTTGAGGTTTTTTTTTACTCATACATGAGTAAAGTACTCAAAAATATCTTGGTTCCTGTGTAATAAAACTACTCAGAAGAATTCATTGCTGTTTTCCAGGGCAATGGATTGTCCCTTGCCTCAGCTGCTCTGACAACAGGACCTGTGACTGGAGAGAAATAACATGGCAGCCCCACGGCTGCCGATACTCTGTGCTGGCCAAGCCTGAGCTACACCGCTGCGTGGAGGGCAGAAGGGTATGTACCAGGCTTTACATTTTAATTCATTCCTTTTCACCTGGGTATTTAGCGTCCTGAAGCTTTCAAAATATTTTTAAGATTGATATGCTGCAAAAGACCCTTTTTAACTAGAGAAATATTTGGGTGAAAAGTTCACAGGGATGAAACCCAACCTCTGTCTATAATTTAGCCTCATATGCAGACACAGTTGTCTGCTGCTGTTTCACAGAGGATCTTAGGTCACACCACTGGAGTTTCAAGACCTATGGTGTATGTAATTACCAGTCACACCTGCAGTGAGTACACAAGGACAGCAAATGGAGGACGTATTTGTATTGTTGTCACAGTTTTGTCTCACATGCAAGTTGGTTTTCTTCTGCTGCATACCTAATGCATGGCATTGCTTGTGCACACTAATCTTACCAAGTCTTCTTGCACATTCTTTTCTTTTAGTGAAGCTTCTAAAGTGATTGCTTGGAAATACAAGGTCTCCTTAATAAGCATGCTATGACTGTTATACTGTTGAGAGAGAGCTCTGATCTGAGGCTCAGGTACCTTACTGAGGATACAAGTATCCAGAAAGTAAGTAATTAATTGTTATAAAGTTTAAAGTGCATTGCCTAGGTAAGAAAATAGTTACTAAAAGTGTCCCTTTGGTAAAATCCAAGGGCATTTCCATATAGACAAATACAAAAATAATAGTCTTTCAATTAACATTTTCTCCTTCATTTCTGATAAATTTCTTGCCCTGCACCAAGTACTTTATTGCCGTTTTGCTTTATTTCTGCCTATGGTTTTCTCTGTTACTGTAGAGCTGCAGGTTATTCCTAGAATATTTTTCTAAAAAAATATTGCTTTTTATAACAGAGGAGAACCTTATTTGCTCCTCATGTACAAAACAAGCTCTTCTGGATTCACCACAGAAAAAAAAAGAATTTTATTCAAGAATTTTATTGCTTTGCTTTGATCTTTAATTTCAATGGACATCAGGCTGCTTTGACAAACAACCACCCTTTGGTCAGGCAATTGAAGAACAGCAGAGGAATAATATGCCACTATGGAAGTGGATTGTCAGGGTATTGGTGAGAGGATTTGCTGACATTTCCACATCCCAAATCTGACCACTCATATTCATGAGTGTCAAAAACAAGACAGCATTTGTAAAGGGTCTATTAAAACCAAGTAAATTAAATGAGTGTCTGTCAAGCTTAATTTCTTAATTCAAATTCCACGATGTTCTAACTCTCTGAGGTCACTGATCTATTCTAGTGTCAGATGACAGCCAGATCCTAAGTGAGCTACATTAACACCCTGAGAAAAATCTCTGTAACTAATAGCACTTGTTTCCTATTCTGCATCTTTTACAGAAGTCTCCTGACACTGTCTAATAACCTTTGCTGCTCTGTAGAAACCTGCTGAATTACCTCTGTTACCTTTACACAGATGTATATTGAATTGGTTCATTCTTTTAAAGTCATCATTCTAAAGCATATTCCCCTTTTGGTATATTTCTCCTATCCCTTTCTCTCAGATGTTATTTTTGTCATAACTTTGCAGTGATTTTAGTTTTGTTGGAAATTTTGCAATAGCATTTTTTGTTTCTTTTACGAAATAAATAATTGTAAA
>WAAG01036317.1:0-18108 GCA_013390105.1 Tichodroma muraria | reverse complement strand
ACCTGCTAGCCAGCTAGGCTGCCACAAGTTATTGTGCTAAGTTATTCTGCTGGCACCTAATGCCAGGTGAAATGTGCAAAATCAAGTCAAACTTTTACCAAATACCGAGCTGGCATGTGCAGTTTGGATTGCAAGTTGGATACAGGGAGAATACCATAAACAAATGTTGGAATGAGAAGTAAAAGGAGAGGCTGAGAAGAAAATTTCATAATCTTATGAGTAAAAGATAAAATATATTAGAGCAAGAAATACCTTACTAGAAATAAAATGTTATTCTTTGGAACATTTTCATTTCTATCGTTGGACTCCATGCCATGTATCCCTTTCTCTTAAAACCTCTGCAGAGACAGGCCCTTCATATGTTGAATCCACTTGTGGAAGAAACTCAAGCCTGCTGCTTTTTACATGTGGTAATACTCGCAGAGCTTGTTTTGCCAATAAAAGTGTGTTTGAATTGATTGTGGTGGGATGTGGTGTGAGTTCTGATGTAACATGAGGCTCTTTGCAAGTGCAGATTTTGATGAGAACTCATCCCTAAAATCTCTAGTAATTTTGTTTTCTTGTTGCTGTTGTGAATTGGCTCCTTTCTTTCTGTGGTCCATTGTTGTATGGATGATGTTTGGAAATGAAATGTCTTCCATCTGGTTAAGAAATTTGATTTATCCGTGGAGGCCTGAACTGCTGTCTTTTCTAGCAGGAACTAAACAGTGTTCCAACTGTCCCCAATTATCACCCACTTGCCTTTCTGCAGATCCATGTCTTTTGCAAGGATCCTTGAAGAGATGACTTATGGATCATGAATTGCATTTTGCCAATCCTCTGTTCCTTCATATCTCTCAATTTAGTCCTCTCCTCCCGTTTAAACTTGGCAAATTAAACACACTGCTTAAAACAATTAAACAGTGGGCTGGACCGTGGAGATCTGGTTTGCCTGGACACAGCTGGTGGCTTATTTCAGGTGGCACTACGAATGCAAATGACTTATAAGGGCATGTCACTGATTCAGAGTAGGCTTTAATATAATCTTGCTTTAATGGAAATATTGTCATCAAAACACAATTTTATGGTAATATAAAGCCCATGCTTTGGAATAGCAGAATTGGAGGAGCTTTTGCTCCTGCTACCTTTTCTTTTGGTGAACTTGATATCTCTCTGAGAGAAATATTGTTGGTGGGATGCTAGGATGTCATGCTGAGGATTGTTCTTCTCTGCCTGCGGTGTATGTGGCTTGACTTCCAGCTGCCAGGCTTCCTTGTCCAGGGGTGTGGTTTCTTGTTGCGCCTAGTCTGGTGCAGCTGTGAGTTGCCCCAGAGAGCAGTCTCACTCCCTTGTCCCTTTGCTAGGTCTGTGTAGATGTCTGCTGGATGAATCAGTCCAGCTTGTTGGTCTGTCACAGAACTGGCCTGCAGAATGGTGAAACCACAGGTTGTGTGGTATTGACAAACTGAATTGCTCAAACTGAATTGATAAAGTGAATTGCTCTTCAGTGAGCTCAACAGTATGGGCCTGATGGAAGGACAGAGGGAGGGAAGACCAACCATTTTTTGGCACTGACTTGCTGCTTCTTCGCTTTGCCTTCACAGTAATTTGGAAAGCTTTCCCTAGAAACAAGGATAGGTGAGAATTCAAACCCAGGATTTAATTTCTGTGGGTCATGTGTGCGTAGGCCTCTTTATTGTAGTGTTACTTACATGACAGTCTTAGGGCTGTATTAGCATCCAAGTGTGGTGAAAGATCAACCCATAGATGTTGCAACTGGTGCAGTACATTAATTGGTGATGCCTTTTGTGGTGAAAACTTCTATTCATTAGGGTTGGAAGAAAAGACCTGCTATCTTATTTTAGTTGGGCTACCACAGACTAATGTTGTGAGTTGTTGCCAGAGAAATGGTCAATCTGAATATGAAAAGCTTTATCATCTTGCTAGCGCCTTGATTCTTCTTCCTTAATCTTGCCTTTTAAATGACTGATGTCTAGCAGAGAGTTGGTTTTTGACCCTTATTTGCAGACTGGATCAGAGTTTTGCTTGCTCTCTCCACCACTCTCCACTGATGTAGTGTGGTGGTGTGGTTTGACAAGCCCAGCGTGGGCACACAAAAGAAGGCACAATCCACTCTCCTCCGGAGCTGATGTGGAAATGGCAGTGCTGATGCGACATGTCTGGTTAGTCACAGGAAGACAGAGCTAGCTGTGGGAAAACATAAGCTGTCTAAATGGCCATTCCTGTTCTCCCTGAATGAATATGTGGCAGGCTGAAGGGGTAGATATACATAGGATGAATCTTACACATGAATTGTCAATTGGATCACGTAAAGATTCACTCTAATGGAAATCAGAGCTTCACGGTATTACATGCAGCATGTGCATACAATAAGGACAATCCCTACTCTGAAGAATTAATAATTTCTACATGTAGTAAATTGACAAATGTATGAAATAATGAGGAAGAAAAACCCACAATGAAACAATGATGAACGTAGTAAATAGAGGCTTCACTTAAGCTTTGCCTTTTAGTCTGTATGGTGATGCTTCTTCCTGCCTTTCTGTTGAAGCTGCCTTTCTCTAATTGTTCTTTTTCCCCATCTGATACACTGCACGCAAGATTATCACGGTTAGACATGTTTGTTGTGTCTGGGGTCTGACACTGGGAGAGTGAAAATTATTCTCAGGTGTAATGTCCTTCTAAGAGGATTTGGCTGCTCTTTTTGCCCTGGATAGTGCATGTTCCTGTTACCTGCCAGAATATTCAATAAACAGTTGCCACTAGTCTAAAGAGCAGCATCATATCTAAACCCAGCTCACGAAGATCTGTTCTGTGTCCATGACTCTTCCACCTTTTCCCCTATCCTAATTGTAGCATCTCTTAGGATGGGTTACGAAATGGTATCTAACCATGTAATCACAAAGGTCAAGAAATTTGAGAACAGAAGCTTAACTTGGACTTGGTTAGAAATCTGAGTTTAACCCTAGATTCCTGACTTGGGATAGTTTAGCTGTTGCCAGCTTTACCTAATAATTATTAAATGTTCCTTTTTGCTGCTTTGTAGCAGCAAGCTAGATTGCTGGGTAGAATTCTGTAGATACATAACTGGCTTCAGTGGCTTTATTTACCCAATAGCTCAAGTGTTTTTCCCTTCATCCCCTGGAGATCAGCTGTACAGAACTTGGGCTGGGAGTGCCATCTTTGCAAGCTCTTACATAGAGATTCCCTATAGTTGTTGGGCCAGGTGTGCTAATGGCTAGGTCTGGGATTTTTTTACTTTTCTCTGAGAATAGTTGACAGCTTTATTTTGCAGTCTACAGTCTTTTTTCTTTCGAGGGTGAAGAACCATCGTGACTGGTTGTTTAATAGCTGGGTTTTTTTCTGCACACTAAAGTCAGTGGTTTTTTTCCCAGATTAGAATGTTACATTTTTAAACATTTACTTCCTCAAGTGCAGCATGATCTAATTCACTGTGTTTATTCCTTTTCATAAGAATTTTCAGCACAGTAGTATGCCTATCCTACTTGCAAATGTACAAACACTTGGTAAGCAGACTGTAAAAAGAAAATCACTCATGACCCACTGTAGTAAATATATTTGTAAAGCCTTAAACAGGAAATGACCCCAGCTACTTCTGTCAGTTTGCCTCTGAGGTCATGGTTCTGCAAGCAGCGAAGCAACAGAAGGAATCAAACTGGGCTGGGTGAGGAGGAGTTGGAATATCCTTCAGGTTTGCATCTTTTTGAAGCTTATTGCCCACTGCACTACTTTTGCCCATCCATTTTGTTATCAGGCTGCACAAAGCTGTGCCAGTTTATGGGGGTTGTAGGACTGCCAGTAAGAGAAGGAGGGCTAAGAGCTCTTTAGGGTAGCACAGCTGATGAATATAAAATCACCATCCTGAAGCTTCTTTCTCATTTTGAGCAAACATCGTGTTTCTGGAGAAGCATTGTGTTTCTGAGAGTTGTGTTATCACTAAATATAGTTAAATCAAGACTGCTTTCTGTTCTTTGTGTATTGTGCACAAGAAGGTTTGTTTCAAAGGGATACCTAGAAAGAAATCAAGAGATTAGGTTACAGCAAGAAGGGTAGAAAATTTTATCTTCCCCCTGGAAAACAGACATATTCCTCTGAGGCCTTGCTACCTAAATCATCACCTAGGTATTCAGTTTGCCAAGTGTTTGTGCAGTTTTAAGGAGGGGTATGGGAATGATTTCCCAAATGCTGTTGCTATTTGTAATTCCACATTGTTTGATAATGTACATTAAAAAAATGGAGGGAGGGTAATGAAACTCCTAAGCAAGCTTCTCAGAGTCTGGACTTAGTGAACCACATTCAGCCTCAGAATAAAGGACCAGGAAATGGGAAAGCTAATTGAGCTCAGCCTCTGAAACTGAGATGGATGCTGTCATGACTGTAATGCTGTGTAGCTTAGTTGGGTACTGTGACTTAAGCTGACCTGATCTTGACTCATCAAGGCTTATTGTCTGAAGGTCCAAATGTACCAGATGTTCTTACTTAGAGAGTGATCCATAGGAATAAATGTTATATTCTTACTGTGTCTGGGAATGGTAGCATAAGGTACCAGAAAAATTCAGCTAATTTAGTCAAGATACAAACTGCACCCTAAGGCCTTTTTTCCTCCCCTCAGAAATACTTTATTTTTTTTCTTCCTGACTGAAAGAAAGGTTATTTTACTGCACAACTGTTGAAAAGAATATCTCTTCCACTTAGGAGTGGAAAGAGAGGAAAAAAAGTCTGTGAAAAAAACTCCCAGGAACTTCTCAAGGTAGACTGTAATTACTGGAGGTAAAATTCTGCTACAAGTAGCCCTGTGTTCTGTCACTTCTCTACTGTTATCCAGTCATTTTAGGTAGCATTTAACTGATGGGCTAGGGTTGCTCTTTGATCAGAGGAAGTATTCTATATTTGGCTGAATAATATTATGTCTTGAAATGCCCATAAATTCGCTCAGAAGCCTGATTCAACTTAATGTGTCTGTTGTACCCTACTCCCCAAAGTAGGGTGGAATAACAGAAGGAAAATTGCTCTTGAGTCATTGTGGTAAATGCATCTGTAAGACAGGAGACATCACACTGTCTATTCATGGGTTTTGGCCCTGAGATCATCGTTCTAGCAAAAGGAAGTATGCTTGCATGGGGGACACAGAAGAGTTTAAAATATTTTCAAGTATGAAAAATTCTTCTTCCAAGGCTGAATGATGTGTCTGCTTAAATGGTTTCTGAGCTTTATGAGGAATCTTTTATTTAGATAAGCACTTCAAATCCTGGAACTTGGTCCAGGAAGTAGTATCAGAAACACTTCTTAATAATATTGTTAATACAGATTATTCTCATGAGAAAAATCCGCAGGCATCTTTAGCCTGCTTTTGTATGGAAGCAGTGGTTATTTCAATATGTGTGCATATCTTTTCACCCAAAAAAAAACTGGTTCCAGAGAACAGAAGTTTCATGAAAGCAGCACAGTAAAGGGAAGGGACCACAGAAGCAAGTTGGCTCTGGGTGAAGATTCCTCATGAGTTTGCATTTTGTTAGACATGAAAGAATCCCCTCCCTCCATTTGGCAACAGATGCATCAAAATTGGCTGTTAAGAGATGAATCCATCTGAAACTGGCTTTGTGAGTCCTGTTTCTCATGTAGCTGTTGAGATTATTCAGGTGCGCAAGTTGGGGTCTTACTGGACATAAGCCTATTTCCAGGTCCCCAAGCAGTGGCAGTGGTCTGCGTGGTTAGTTCATCAAGCCCAGGAGATGTTTAGTCCTCTCTCATTAGGAAGCAGAGGTCTTTAATGGGCTTTATTTGGGTTGCACTTTAGGACTGCTCAAAAGGTTTGTTTGGTTTAGGATGTGGCTGCTTGGTTAGTAATATTTCTGGAAAGAAGCATGTTAAACCTGTGTTTTGAGCTAACTGGTTGCTGGCTATTTCCCAAATGTGAATGAGTTTTTTTTTGTTTGTTTGTTTGTTTTTTTGTTGGCCTTTTTTTTTTTTTGTTTAAACTCGTGAAGTTTTTGGACTGCATTTTATCTGTTAAGATTCTGATATTGTGCTCATCCCCAGTTTAAGGGTCCCTGGAGGCTGTGCTCTCTTGTATACCAAGAAATTTTAACTAGAATATCTGAAATAATTACTACTCCCAGTGATCCGCCCTGTGCCTCTTGAGTGGCCGAATACGAGGTAAAATATTGCTGGATGTCACAGTTTACAGCCTGGCAATTTCCATTTATTTTAGTGTGCTGGGTTAGAAGCTGGAGCTTTAGGAACTGCGCACAAGTGTCCTGAGGTAATGGATTGCCAGATAAGATCCGCTGGATTGCTGGGTCTAGTCTGATTGAACTGGAAGGAAGCTGCGGGCGTGACTCTCTTTTCCCTCTGGAGACCGTGCCTCTTGCTCTCCAGGCCGTGCTACAAGGCCTGTGTGCCTCGGCCTGGCCAGGGCAGAAGACAGCTGAGGGCTTTTGCCGAGGGCAGGGAAAGGAAGGAAAGGTGTCCTATTTACTTCTAAACATCCTCAGCGTCTTGAATTGCAAGAGAGACATTTCATAATGCGAGTTGAACCAGTTCTAATGCTTTTTCCTAACTAGTTACATCAGAAAGGCCAAAGATCATTACTTCTTTTGCTGATTTTTTTTTTTTTTCTTTCAGCCTTCCTCCCCCTCCACCTTTTGTCTTGCTTTCGGTTCACCCATCTGCATCTGGTCTTGCCCAGGCAGCTGCTGCTCTATTTGTATGTTCCCTGGGGGAGCTCTGGTGCTCCTCTAAGATCTCCTGTTGCTTTGGGAATTCACCTTTTAGACGTGGTGTTTCATTAGCCTCTCTCATTTATTTAGTACTGTGAGAAAAGATTTCCCCTCCCAAAAAGCAGAAGAACGAGTTTAGAGCAGCATGTGCTTGAGAGAAGAGTGTCTCTATGTAAATAGAACAGGTATAAAAGCTATTGGCAAGGGAGCAGCTGGAGAGGTTTTGAAGGAATATTGTTTGACCGAGTTGGCGCTGTGAGGCCCTTAGGAGGTTAAGGCTGAAGAAATGCCTCCTGCTCTTTCTCCCTGGGGAAGGTTTGTCCACTGATGAGTGACCCAACTGCCCCTGTGCACTGTTGCCTCTTGTCCCCTGCCTCGGTCTCAGCACGGTTGCTCCTTTTTGTTGCAGCTCGTTAGAGGAAAAATAGCCATTTGGGATTTTTTCAACCATTGGGTTCTGCATTTCCTCATTTGCTGCCCCTCTCCCCTGCCGGGCGTTGTGGGAGTCGTCCCCTCTGCAGGCGATGGTGGGAACGACTCCGGCCTCACTTATCATCAGTGACAAATCAATGGCAGCCTTCAGAAAGCTGGCCCCCAGGATCCCCGCTCGGCCCAGCTCTGGAGCCAGTGGGAGGCTTCCCTGGTGGATAAAGGACTCCTTCCAGCCCTGACTTGTTGCCTTAAATCTAACTGAGGAAACCTTTTCAGTCTCTTCATCAGTGGCCCCCTCCCCTCCCGATTTGTCTTGGGGAAGGTGGTGGCTGGTGGAAGGGGGGCACATGGGGAGGTGGGGGGAGAGTGGGAGAGCGTTGGGGTTTGTAACACTTTTCTGTTTCCCTTTCACAATAGCCTGGCTAGTGCATGCAGAGCTGGGCTCACAAAGCCTCCCCGAAGCGCCCGGAGTCCCGCAGGGCTCCTCACAGTGAAAGTTTGCTGTGTGTATTCCTACCAACAATACAGCTGGGCCCAGCAACAGGCTCCAGCTTTGGGCAAATATTTCTACAGCTTTTCCTTAATCGCTTTTGAGGGGAGGAGGGTGAGATGGGTTTGAGAGGTGGGAGGGTGAAAGAAATTTTGTATATGCAAAGGTGACAAAAATAGATATGGGTAGACGGATTTATCTCTGGCTTCTGCGGTCCATGCTTCTAAAAGGAACCTTTGTCAGCATTCATGCTAAAGCTAGAGAGGTTTTGGGGAGCATCAGTGTTGGATCAGAAGGAGAAGGGAGATTAAGGCAGATAACGCATAGTGGTTTCAGCTCTGCCAATCTAGTTTTTTGTTTTTCTTTAAGATGGAAGCATAGCTGACAAGCTCTTTCTGTGTAGTCTAATCCAAAGTGTTGGTGTAGACTGAAAGTACAGCCTTTTTTTTGTTCTAAGTTATGTCTAGCTTATTTCTGCTTTGCTGTTCTGTAGGGCTTATGCTTGATTTCCTATTCTCTCTATTACCTATGAATTGTCGCTCAATTTCTAGTTTATTTGATCTGGGTCACAGCTTCAGACTGTGAAAGAAGAAATCAGAAGTGATGTCCTTTTAAAGCAGATTATTTCACCTTCGCTGTCTGATAGGTTTTGGCCTTGGATGTTGCTTGAACCCACTGCTATAGCCCTGGGATAGACAGGTAGTTTCATATCGATGTGCTGGTTTTGTCTCCTGTTTCAGAAGCTGTAGTGGAGGTACCTAAACGGAATGAAACTGGTTGATTGGGTCAAGAAGAGATCATGTGAGCCCACTTCACTGTCACATTATAGGGAAAAATTAGCCAGGTCACTTCCTTCAAACACTGCTTTCCACCTCTGCAGGGCTTGCAGCAAGCTTGGTGTTCCTACAGTTTGGAGTTAAATTCGCACATTGGTTAAGCTATGGTGCATGAGTATTAAAGGTTCAAATGAGATGTTTTGATGTTTGTGTTTGTAACACAAACCTGATGTTTGTGTTACAGTAGGAGTGATACCAGAAGCATAATCCTTGTTCCTGGTGTGTTATGTCAGCAATTAAATTTGGGCAGGAAGTGCTTACCTCTGTCAGTGTTCTCCCAGAACAGGGAATACTTTTGCTCTAAGCTCATGGTTCCACACATGCTTCACACTGAGCATAACCAGGGGCTGCACATATGGAGACTGAGCTTCCTGGACTCTCTGTCCAAGGCCATATGCAGGATGAGTGAGACTACTGTGCAATGGTAAAGCTGAAAGTTCTTAGCATGGATGTAACCAATACTTTTAAATAAGGGTTATCCTTGCCTTTCGTTTGGAGATGAACACAGAATATGAATCCTTATTTGGAGGAGGAAATTACTAATATGCCAAATACAGATCTGAATAAAAAGAACATAGAATAACATCTGTCCTTATGGAGAAGTTCAAGCGCCCTTACCCTCACTAGCATCTGGTGACTGCCCCTTGTTTTCCATTACTGATGATATAGCATTTATAAAAGCATTCTATCCATAGAACATCACAACTACTACTGAGGCAAGGTTTGTAGGAAAAGAGTGCAACTTGAGTTAAACCAACTAATGTGTCTGGAGAAACAAACAAGATTTTGGGAGCAGTTAGTCCTGATAACTAAAATAGAAGCCTAAGTCTTTAAGCACAAGTTGAGAACAGTTGCTTTGAGTTCAGCTTGACCGTGTTAGTGAATTGGATATTACAAAGAAGGTTCCTGATACTTCTGGAGCAGAAGGGGGATGATATGTAGGAAAGGAATTGGTGCGTTAGGGCCCAAGCCTACTCCAATCCTTGCCTGATTTTCTCTTGCAGTTGGTTCAAGTGTCACCAATTTCTAATTTTCCAGGCTGAAACTTGAGGGAGAGAGAAGAGTTTCTGCTTAAAACTGTCTGTGTAACTTAAGTTAGAAATGATTCGGTGAGTTTGGAGGATAAGGATGGAGAGTGCTTCCCCCATCCATGTTTAAAACCTTGCCACAGTACAGAAAAGTCTCAGAATGTTAGAGAGCCTCTCATACTCTAGAAATAAAAAAAAAAGAAAGAATAAAACCCAGTCCAAAACCAGAAGAAGCTTAAGGATTCTTTGGTTTCTGAAATTCAGCCATGAATAATGGAATTGTAAATACTTTGCAAATGTTCAAACATTTCTAATATTTTAAAAACTTCAATCAGTATTTTTATGTGCTGAGTAGGAGTTAAAAACCCTGCCAGCAAAAGCCTCTTTGATGCTCACTGTGGTGGACATGGACTATCCAGTTACAGGCTTGAGTTACCCAGCAGCCCTGCTCCTGTTATTGCCCCAGGAAAGGGCTCCAGAGGAACTCTGGTCCAGAGAATGCCTTCTGAGAGGCTGCCCTGTGGGCTGAGGGCTTTTTTGCTGGCCTACAGGCTATGAAGAGGAGGAGGAGAAGGCAGCTGCAGGAGACTATTTCTGTGTGCCACAAAGCAGTGTTGAAGATTGTGTTGCAATGCAAGAAATAGCACGGAGAGCTGAGTCTGTTATCTCACAAGGAATACACTGCAAAACAGTGCAGCTGTGTGATGTCAAATACCTAATAATACAATCTGCCTGGTCAAATTATTCCAGGTAATTTTAAAGGGTTAACTTTTTGGTAGCTAAGTGATCCAGATGGAAAAGAGCTATTCTTTTGCCATCAGCTTGCACCTGGCTTAAGCTTGTGTATTTGTACTCAGTGGGAGCAGAGAGAAAAGTGACTGTGCTGGCATCTGATTTGGACTGAGTTTGAATTTATGGGCATTTTTCAGGGGAGGAAAAAAAAAGAGTAAAGTTTAGGAGGAAGGAGTAGCAGGAGAGAATTGAAGATTATAAAAGTGGGGAAGCTTGTTAAGAGACAGAAATAAATGTGGCAATGTGGGCAGCTGGAAGGAGGGTTCTGGGTAGTGGGTATGAGATGGGACACTCTGCCTTGGGCTCTCTTTTCCTCCATCTAGCTCATACAGCTAGCCTGAACCTTTTACTCCCAAGTCCCACTTTCCTACAGTGGCTCACCCACAAAGCAGCTTTTGTCTTTCACATTCTTTTCTGTAGCCTGTCCTTTTTCTTAGAAAAAGGCGACTTGCTAGTTTGAGAGACCTGAAGCTGACCTGTTTGGCACTGTGTTTTACCTCCATATCACCTGTGTTGCTCCCCTTTCCTTCTCTTGTGCTTTACAAGCATCCAACCCTTGTCCAAACCATTCTTTGGCTTTTCAAGCTGGACACTTGTTTTTTTGTCATGGGACTCTTGTCTGTCACAGATCTAGAAAACAGAGCTGATGATACCATTTAAAGAAATAAGATGTGAAGGTGAATCTGTATTTATGGATTGACTGACTGTTCTGGTGATGAATACCATGTAATAATTGTGCATTGAGTTCAAGAGTTTGTGTTGCAAATAATACGGAGATTGTGTGGTGCCATAAAAGTGCAGAAGCTGTGCAGGTGAATTTAATTCTGGGATTTCATTAAAGCTTTTTCTAACTCGCTTATAATGGATTTTAAATGTTCTATGTAATCAATAGCAGCTGGATTTTTCTCCTGAAGCATGCTGCATAAGATACTGTCTTTGCCAAACTCTTGCTCAGTTCTGCGTACCAGGAAGCAACCTTTTTAAATTCACACCTGTGAAACCTAAATTTACTAAAATCTTCCAGGCCTTGGCTCCTCATTTCCTTTCAGTGGAGGGAGAGCTGGTGTTGGGGGTGTGTCTGCTAGCATGGTGTTTACTGCTACCTCTGTGGTTAACCTGTTCCTCATGGACCATGCAATTACACTACATAGTTCCTCCTCTGTTGAAGAGTGTATTTGTGTATAATACAATATTTTTACTTGGAGCTGTCCCATAGCAGTTCCTTTCTTTTTCTGCTCCTGCAGGAAGAGAAGGTCCAGGTCTCTCGTAACACTGTGCTTGCAGCCTCTTTCAGCCTCTTTTGACCCATTCCCTCTTGAATGAGAAAGTTGAGTAAAGGCCACAGGTCTGCAGATGAAAAACACAGGGAACATGAGTTGAGATCCATGTTAATTTCCCTCCGGAAACTGCCTCTCTGTAATTACAGTTACAACATCCTCCAGAAGAAAAGGACCCTGTCCCCCCTACAGCCCCCCTGGCAAATTTGATGTTCCTTGCAGCAGGGAAACCAGGCGTGGAGCAGAGCAGGTCAGCTGGGGCTTGAGAACGCTCCCTTTCTGGTGTCTTCGTTGCTGAAGGGGGGTGGGGGCTCTTGCTATTCTCAGTCCCCTTCTTGCCCGTTGCCTCAAATCTCCCAAGTAAATACAATTTTATTTTATTATATTGCTGCTGATCTGCTGTTGTTTTTGATACAAAAAAGGTGGAAGGGGCAAGAAGGAACGAAAGAGTCTGGCGACAGGAAGAGATGAATTGCTGAAGAATGACACTGGCAGGGACTATTGTTCATTTTAACGCTGGAGCAGGAGCAGAGAGAAACGTTCACACGCCATTCTTGGGCATCCTGCTGGGCAGGCTAGGAAAGGGGCATTCCAGCTGGTCGTGAGATTTGGCTGGACAGATTGAATTGGGCTGAATAGAATGCTCGCCGTTTTTTATTATTATTATTTTTTTCTTATAAAGAAACCCACTGATTAATTGCAATGGAACCCGATTAAAGGGAGAGTCTGAAACCCACACAGACATTACAGACATAAAGCTGTCAGCCTACCAGCATGTGATGACTGGGCCTTAACCCTTTACAAGGCTGATGGGGGAGGGGGATCCTCACCGGAGTCAACATCGCTCAGTGTGTATATACGTGTTTGTGAGAGAGAGGACTTCTGTCATTTGGGGAAGGAGTTGTGTGCACAGCAGGAGACCTGTGAACAGATTGTATCTTGTGAAAGACAAGGGACTGAAGAATGAAAATAGGGTTTAGGGTCATTTTGTTCGTGGAGAGGTTGTATGAGGGTTTGCTCAAATGTTACTGGCTGTATTTTAACTTCTGCGGAATTCAGTAGCCCTTGTCCACCCATATCTGTCTCTCCTTCTGTGTAATCCTGAATATGACAGTAGGAAAAATTCTGTGAAGAGACCTGTAAAGTTCCACAGACTACTTGGGGAATGTTGCAAAAGAACTTGGTAGAAGCATGAAGAACATAAAAACCAGGTAAGGATATAAAGGAATGCTATAATGTGTGTGAGAACAAAGCTGTAGCTGAACTCAATTTGGGGACTGGTGTGGAAAGTGGATGGGAGCTTGGACATATATTGTTTCAGCAGGGATGGGATGGAATTTCAGAATGCTTAGAAACTCCTTTCTAGGACTAAAAACTCATTTTTATTATATATGGATTTAATTTTAGAAATTCTGAAAAAATTCCATATTGTGATGTTAAAGAAAACTGTGGTTTTCTTTAACCTATTTTTTTTTGCTCATTTGATTTAGTGTCTGGACATGGTTCAATGCTCTCTGCTCATTCTCTTCTTTAATACCCTGTTTGTAGCTTGCTTCTGTTGAGAAGCACAGATGATTTATTCAAATAGACTCTTCAAGCTTTGAAAGGGGTCTCTGTGCTGCAGTGCGAGGAGATTGGTGGGGGGGCAGATGCTCTTGCCCCCCAGCAATGCTCAGCTTCAAGTGTGGCACAGTAAAGGATGGCACATAAGTTCTCTAATGAGTGTGCTCTCCAGTCGTTTTATCTTTTTCTACAGCACCCTGTGCACATGTGTGCCCACTGGCTTGGAAATGTTTCTGTAGAGAAGTGGAAAGAGTGGAGATACGTTGGAGCAAACAAAGATCCTTTGTGGACTCTGGGAAAATGACAGAGGGGTTGCTTTTTGCTCCCTAAAGCTCCTCATTCCTTCCAATTCATCGAATAGTTAAGGTTGGAAAAGGCCCTTAAGATCAATGAGTTCTACTGTTAACCAAGTACTGCCAAGTCCACCCCTAAACTATGTCATTAAGTACAATGTCTACATGCCTTTTGAATACCTCCAGGAATGGTGACTACTACTTCCCTGGGCAGCCTCTTCCAATGCTTGACAACCCTTTTGGGGAAGAAATTTTTTCTAATGAATATCAACTGAGCCTTCCCATGCATAACTTGAGACCACTTCCTCTTGTCCTATTGCTTGTTACTTGGAAGAAGAGACTGACCCCCATTTCACTGCGACCTTCCTTCAGGGAGTTGTAATGGTCTCCCCGAGCCTCCTTTTCTCCTGGCTAAACACCCTCAGCTGCTCCTCATTAGACTTGTGCTCCAGAGCCTTCTATAGCATCATTGCCTGTCTCTGGATGTGCTCCAGCATTTCAGTGTTCTTCTTGTAGTGAGGGGCTCAAAACTGGACACAGCACTTGAGGTGTGGCTTCACCAGTGCTGAGTACAAGGAGACAATCTCTGCTCTGGTCCCACTGGCCACACGAATGCAGATAGAGGCCAGGATGTCATTGGCCTTCTTGGCCACCTGGACACTGCTGGATCATGTTCAGCTGCTGTCAGCCAGCGCTCCCAGGTCCTTTTCTGCTGGGCAGTTTTCCAGCCAGTGTGTAGTGCTGTTCTTCCAGCTTGTAGTGTTGCTTGGGGTTGTTGTGACCCACGGGCAGGACCTGACACTTTGCCCTGGTGAACCTCGTGCAATTGGCTCTGGCCCATGATCCAGCCTTCCAGATCCTTCTGCAGTGCCTTCCTGCCCTCCAGCAGATCCAACACGCACACCCAATCACCCTGCAAGTGACTGAGGGTGCACTTGATCTCCTCGTCCAGACTGATATAAGATAATAAACAGGACCAGGCCTGATACTGAGCCCTGGGGATCACCAGTAGTGAGCCGCTGGATGTAACTCCAGGCACCACCACTCTCTGGGCCTGGCCATCCAGCTGCTTTTCTATCCAGTGAACAGTGCACTCATGCGAGCCACAAGCAACCAGTTTTCCCAGGAGAATGCTGTGGGAAACTATGTCAAATGCTTTATTGAAGAGGAGGTAGATAGCATCCAGAGCCTTTCACTTTTCCACTAAACAGGTCACATTGTCATAGGAGCTTTCTGAGGTGGAAGTTGCTTATCTTCCTTTTTTGGTCCTGTATCTTTGGTCACTTCATTCAGAGTGCAGGTTGTGCCTTCACTGACTTGGCTTCACAGAAGGCAGCTGTCAAATGGGAGATTCTTCATGCTCAGTTCCTGTTGGGAAAAGGAAAAAAAATAGTCAAAACGTCATCTTTATACTCTCTCTGTGTAGACATTTGTATTAGATCAAGGGTTTGCGTATTCAAGGAAGAAGGGCATTATGCTAAGTCCTACAATTCATCATTAAAATGAAGAACAGCATGAACAGACAGGATTTGCATTATTTTTACTGCATCCTATTCATGAAAAAGACTGCTGCAAAAGTTGTTCCTGCAGACCTCTGTGTGCCACTCCATTTGAGAACATGGGATCTCTTGAGATCCTATCAAGGGATATTGGAAATATTCGCTCACTCTCAACTGACCAAGGATGACAGTCAAATTTCATGGTAACTCAGCATCAGTGTAGCCCAAGGAATCAGGAGTGACAGTTTCCTGAGATTCTTATTCTGTATTTTGAACATGGAGATGGGAAGGTGGGTACTAACCACTGTAGTGCAAAAAACCCTGTGAGCAAATGGGACTTAAAAAGTCTGCTGTTCGTGCAGCTAAGTGTGGAGGGGAAGGATGGGGGGAGTCACTTCTGTACAAAAATCTCCTTACTCTTTGGTCACTAACCATGTCTTCTTGTTTCTCTTTTCTGCTGTTCATTTGTGGCTTCCCTTCCTCTTCCCCCCTACTAGTCCTGGTGTAGTCCTTTCCTGCAGCTCTGTTAACGTTTAACAAATTTCCCTCCAGTTCCTATGTTTCTTTTGGCTGTAGCTCAAGGCAAACTCCCCAGATCCAAAACTAATTTAGGGCTCTGAGCAACAGTAGCATTTAAATGTTGGCTTTGTGCCATCAGGCAGGCAGCCTCTTCACTGAGTAGAAATCTAATTCCAGTGTTTATTAGATTAACAGTGGCCTCAGGACTGGACTTCCTTTTAATGTTGTCCTTTTAAGAATTGTAAGGCTAATACAGGAACTTGGGAACCCCCAGGAGGGTCTCAGGAGCCTGGCTCTGACCCTTTTTTTTTGGAAGCAGGACTTGGCTCTGACTTAATTTGGGTCAGATGGCATAGAGGAGCAGACTGGTGAGGTGGAGCAGGAGGTGTTGACTTCCCAAGCAGTGTGTGTAAATCCTTCTATGTTTGTGCAATAGAGGCTTTGATTTCCTGCAAGTTTGTTTCAGTAAGCTCTCTGGGGTAAGAACCTAGGTATGGAAGGGCAAATTGTGCCCTGGTTAAGAAGTGGACTGGGACTGGGAAGGATCTGTTTTAATTTCTCAGTTTGGCCACAAGCTCTTTGGGAAGTCACTTAAGGCTCAGGTTTCCAAGCATGAAGACTGCCTGTGGTGGGAGGTATGAGTATTTTGTAATATTCGGAGTCAGGTCTAAGTCTCGGCCGACTGTGTAAGGATAGTTAAATGTCTAGTTTTCTACTGATTTTAGTTGACTTAGGCACCCAAATACTCACAATTCTATGCTGTTTGGCTTCCCTTTTTTGCTCCTGTATTGAAGATAATACTTCTCAGCTTTTTAAGAGGTGTTAAAATTACTCATTAGTAGAGAAAGGCAACTTGACACTGTAATAGTAGAGACCACACACATATCTAGAAAGATGTGGTTCCATGACTGGGCCTTTTTGCTTCTTGTGTGTCTTCCTCTGCCTGCCTCAGTGCTGCTGCTATTATTTAATTGAAAGTGAAGCCCCATGTGAACAGTATGAAACTGGCTGTAAAGGATTCTCTGGTGCTTTTCATTATTGTGGTTAATTTTTCTGGGGTGTGAGTATAAATGAACTGTGCAACTTGCAGGTTTGTAGAGGCAGCACCTGAGACTTCCAGTTTAAGCAGAGGAAGAGTTTTATGACCATGTTCTAAGTGTTGCAAAGGAGTCTGAAGTCCAGGTGCTGTGGGAGGTGTAGGTTAGTGCTTCATGGGCTGCCCTGAAAGCAAACAAATGTGGGTGGGCGAAGTAGGGGCTGATGTACAGTATAGCTGCCCTGCAGTAATCCCTGACATTCTTGTTCTTCCTGTTGGCAATTCTGTTAGAAAGAACTTATCCCATCTGCGCCCATAAAACATGCATAAAACATACTTGCATTAAACTTGTTTTTGAGTGCACGTGTGTGTGTTTGTATATGTGTGCATATATATATTAAAAGAAATATTGCTGGTAAAGATTTCTTTTTTACTTTTAAGTTAATCCAGTTCTCTGGTAGGCAGCACAGTTGCTGTGATGTCTCTGTGGTTGTGTGGTCCCTCTCTCTTTGCCAGACCCAGCTCAGTTCTTCCAGCTCAATCTGGGCAGTTAATAATTGCCCTTTGCCCCTCATCCTCTGAAGGCAACATAATATCATGTGTGGAGTAATTTTTTAGAAAACAACATACAGAACAACTCTCTTTGTCCCAAGTTAGCTCCATTTATCTTGTGGTTTGTGCTTTTGAAGTCCTCCTGCCCGTGGGATTGCAAAAACGAGCTCCTACCTCCTTATTGCCACAAAACCAAGACGTGTATCCTATCCCTTCCCTGAAGGACTTCTCTGCTAAGCTGAGCTCTTGTGGTTGGCTTCCCAGTCTCTCGTGTGGCAGAGCTGGAAAGCTAAAAAGCTCAGATGCTCCGCTGCTAACATGAGGGTCTCTTTATAGAAGACCAAAATAAACTCCTTAAAATGATCTCTCTATAAGAAAACAGTCTCTACCTTGTCCAGGAACCTGGTCTTCTTTGTATCATGCTATGATGATGGGAAGAATCTGATTGCAGCCCGCAAAAGCCAAAATGGGCTTTTTTGGAGCCAGAGTTGATCCCACTGTGCTATGTGCCTGGACAATTGCAGTCCTTCTAGAACCTAAAGTTCTTTGAAAAGGAAGACTTTTCAACGCTTTCACTTTTACTTTCTGAAAGTAAGTGTATGGCTGTAAGTATTGGTGTGTTTTGGGACTGGTCAAGACAGAAGTCTTGAAAAGGTTAAACAAACAAAAGAGTTTTCTGGGTTTTGGAGAGAAGTTCTGGAGGGTAGAATGTCCTTACAGCTTGTCCAGCGCCTGGAGCATTTGAAACTTGAAAGAAGCTGGCTGATAATTTCCTGTGGGACTAACTTAGAGTAGTTCAGAGAGCCAATGCCAGGTGAAACCTTGAAGACAGAATAAAAATGGCCTTGAAATTGTGTTGAGCAAGGTTATGGGTAATTTGTAAAGCCAGAGAGCACTGGACAAGCACTGATGCAATAATTAACAAAGATCATGAGTGATGTGGCAGAAGAAGTTAAAAGCTCAAGGAGCTTCTGAATTAAAAGGAAAAGGATTTTCCTGTAGACTGTGGTAAGGAAGTGGCTGGATTCTGAATTTTCCGAAGAACATTTAT